>PVJN01003237.1:0-104452 GCA_004026805.1 Lasiurus borealis
TGCACAAGGCTAAGTGACAGTACTTCTTAACACCCACACATGATTCATCAAATACACACTTTCCTGTTCCTCTGAGACAAGGTCACCAATGGGCAAGCAGTTCCCCTAGTCCTCTTGTTCTTCATAGTGAGCATAGCCACTGGCATAGGTCCTTCCTAAATTTAGATTAGTAAACAATTCTGATGTCTCAACATCTGAATCCTTTCCACCTTCATCATCGTCTTCATCATCATCCTCTGCTTCAGACTCATCCTCATCGTCATGGTAGCTGGTGTCACCATACTTATCAGATGAAAGGTTCTTCCAATAAGCATCGTACCCAGAAGCTCCATCTCCCTCTTCACCTCCAGCCTGTCTGCCAAATTTCAGGGAGCGTGCTACAAAACACAGATATGTACACAACACCTCATTAGTTTCCGTTCTCTACATTCTCATTTTCCTCTATAATACTTAACATTACATGAACTTGATTGACAGCTTCTTACTCCCAAACAAAAAAGTAAGCCACATCTTTCCAACTTTCCTAACTTAATATTTAATTGGGGAAAAATGGACCTTAAAAAACAACAATCAATTCTATCCAACGTGAGGTCTATATATACACCACGTGTAACAAATGATAAAGATGACAGTGTAATTTCATTAAATCTAGAAAAAGTTGGGAAACAAAACAGCACTCTCTAAACATAATAAGGCATGTTAAAAATTAAAATAAGATGTCCTTTTGTTTGGTGAATTAAACATTTATTTCAAATTATAGCAGAGTTGATTTCATGTCATTACACTTTTGGGGGCAATTTTATGTCAGATGTCCTAGAACAGTGGTCAGCAAACTGCGGCTCGCAAGCCACATGTGGCTCATGAAGCGCTGTTTGCCACTCTGTTGACTAATCAGTTTGCCACTGTCCTAGAAGACAAAGCCTTTAATTTCTTCTTATAGCAACACAAACTAGTGCAAAAACAAATCAGCAAAATCATCAGTCTTACCTCATTTGATTAAGCAAAGTTATTTAGAATTATGGTTCCATTCTGATATGTTTGGTAAAGAGTCAAATTGTGAGCTACATTACTATAAATGTTTATGGCAGTCTTATTCCTTCATAGAAAAGTTATATAAAAGCCAGAAAGCAATTTCCTACAGCAGTGATGTAGTACATAATAAGTATAGCTGCTCAAATATTACATAGCTAAGAATTGCTTAAGAATGAATTCCAACTTTTCAGTACTAAAGATTACCAGCACCTAAATATTAAGGATTTATAGCTACTCAATTATTGAACAAGGAAGCCTCAGGAAAAAAAAAAGTCTAAAGAAAGAAAAGAAAAATCCCTTTTTTGGTCTTAAATTTCACTATGTCATTAACTGAGGAAAATGCCAAATATCAAAGTGAATGATGGTATATTTCTTAAGTTAAATTGAGAAATTTTACTCATATATTTTCCAAGGCTGTAAAATTCCACTTCCTTAAGAGAACACATTTATCTTTTCAAATAGAAAAAAGAGCAAAAACAAAAATAGAAAGGGGGGGGGGGGAGATAAATTTTGTCTAAGCATGAAAGCAAAACCAACCCACTTCCATTTTAAGAGCCTTACTTGACATGCTAAGATCCTTAGTTTCCTGAGTTTCATGTCCACATTTAGGGCAAGGAGGCTGTTTTCCTTTTTCTTGTTTAAATACTTTGCTCCTTGAATGATCATCACAGAAACAGGCCTATACAGACAAGTAAAAATGAACAATAAGAAATTTAAAGAAGTCCTTCAAGCAGGACTTATTTTTATTTCACTTTATTTTTTAAATATAGTTTTATTTATTTCAGACGGGAGAGCCCACTATAGTACACTATGCATTGAAAGAGAAGAGCAGAGTTGGAACACTAAACCCAGTACAGGATTCAGGAAAGAACATGAAGTCTTAGCTGGGATCTGAAGGAGAATGGGGGTACAATAAAGAAGAGAGAGGGATCTAAGACAAAGGAAACAGCTTAGACAAAATTAGAAAACAGTGGGAAGAGAGATAAGATAGAATTAAGAATATAAGCAAAAACCAGAGAAATGTTTCTGAGAGCAAGTGAATTGGTTGTATCTATTTAGTTATCTTTGACAAACAAAAATGCTAGAGATAAGTTCTAAGGAATTAGAACATTATGGAAATCTTCACTCTCCTATGCAAGTGCATTTTGACATTAATTAAAATACATTCCATCATTTTGGTCAGGTGTGAAAACACTGAGCCAAGAGTCAAGAACCATGAGCACTAGTGTCAATTCTAAGACAAGCCAATCCATAGCCTTTGCAAAGTCATGAAGATTTCTCAATTCCACAATCTCCGAAAAGAAAAAACAAAACTAAATAATGTTTAAGGATCCTTCCAGGTTAATCATAGCTATAAATAACTCAAAGACTGATATGGAATATGGAAATTAAAAACAAAAAATAAAAAATATTCAAGTATACCTTACAACGGAGACAAGAATGCTGACCAAGCCGATTGCACGAAACACCTGTGGGGAAAATACATAATGTCCAGATTAAACTTGGAATAAAAATACTATTTTCCACAGATTTGTACTTGAAGTACTATCTTAGGTCAAATACTAAGTTTGCTTTTCTGTCTCAAAGTATAACTTAGAGAACACACAAAAATGAGATTGAATTCCAAATCACAAGAAAGAAAATCAACAATTCTTATATATTTTAAGATATATACATATACACATATATCTCAATTTTAAAAATTTATGTGAATATAAGGATTAATAATTGATACCAGAACTACCTGAACAAGAACCAAATTCAAGGAAGTGAATATCTGGGGAATTCAGTCTTTCCCAAGATGGCATCTACTATATAATAACTAGAGGCCTGGTACATGAATTCTGGGTTCCTTGGAATGCACCAATAGGGTCCCTTGGCCTGCCTGGGATAGAGCCGAAACTGGCTCTCCAACATCCCTTGAGTGGTCTCAGGTTGCAAGAGGGCGCAGGCCAGGCTGAGGGACCCCAATGGTGCATGATCAGGGCCGGGGAGGGACCCAGGAGGATGGTCAGCTGGGGAGGCACCTTAGGAGGGCTCCAGGGCATGACCATCCATCTCACTCAGTCCCAATCCACCAGACCCCAACAGCAAGCTAACCTCCTAGTCAAAGCATCTGCCCCATGGTAGCCAGTGCACGTCATAGCGTGCAGTTGAACGGCCTTAGCATATCATTAGCATATTATGCTTTGATTGGTTGAATGGACAACCAGACACTTAGCATATTAGGCTTTTATTATATAGGAAGCTTTTCTAAGTGCCAGGTAGTATAGTAATGCTTTTTTTAAATCTGGATTCTCATTTCAATGAACACTTTGAAAAAGAAATTCAGATCTTTCTTTTAAGGAGATTTAGTGATTTGCCCCAAATCATATGACCAAGAAATCAAGTAGTGTTTAACTCCAAAACTTGAGCTTATAAGAATCAGAATAAAAATAAAATACAATCTATCTATGAAGATGATACCATCCACCCAGTCAGTAACACTGGTTCTCAAACAGAAAGATCTTTGAGAATTATGTGTGCAGGCTGAATGCATGTGCCTGGTATCCATCACAAATGTAAATACAGAATCTCAGGGATGAGGCCTGAACACATGTATTTCTTAAAATCCTCGACAGGTGTCTTTGATGCATACTCCTGTCTAAGAATCACTGAAAAGAAACCAGGAGTGGTATCCCGTACTTGAAGGTATCTGGAAGTGTGAGGAGATGGAGATTATTTTAGTAACTTACAGGTGAAAATGACATTTTGCATTCTGGACCAGTAATTCCTGATCACTGCCACAAAATAAAGAATTGGCCCAATTAAAATACTATAGGAACCTCTTTTAAAAAGAGAAAATAGATGTGTTATATTTTTTATACAACCAGAAAATAGATTTGTTCTAAATTACAGTCCATAAGAGGCTGAATAAAAAAAAACTGGATTCCTTTTTCATTGTTTAACACTCAGGCTATTAAGAAACTTGGATATAAAGAACATTTAATATATAAAAACTTACATTTAAATGTTTCTGCCTCTAAAACCTGGCAGCTGGCTTGATGTTCAAATTGATCATCTTCACAGAGAAAGTTTTGGCAAAAAGAACAACTGAATATTCTGCCTCCTATTAGATTAAAAAACAAAACACAAAAATGTAAATATGATAAGCTTTAATTTAAAAAACTCATATCTATAAAACTGCTCAAAAAGGATGGCAAATTATTTCAGATTTACACCATAATGACATAGGAGTTTCTGTTCTGGTAAAAGCTACAATGAAAACTGCTAAAATGAACCATAAAGAAAGGGACTCCCACTAACCGCTGGCTACACATATGTAATAAAATGCTCAAAGTCACTTGCTCTCCCATAGCTACTTTCCCTACTTGTTTTGGTAAACAACCCAAATGACTATTATTACTAGTATAAATCCCTTTTTCAACTAAACTGATAAGCAAAACTATCCATATTTAAGATTGAAAGTATCCTGCAAAATACGTTAAAAATAGTGTCCAGGATGTTTCAAAGTCAGCCTTCACTTGGAGCCACGTTCGCTGCCTGTATGCAATCACTCACCATGGTCCCAGACACCTCGTTCACATTCCACACACTCCGCATCAGTAAGAGGGCAGGCACAGGCATGTGTGCTTAGACATTTCCGACCATGACAAACCCAAGCTTCACAGAAGTCACATATTGCACCCTGCAACCAAGGAGCACAAAAAAATTAATCTTTGTCACTTGACCAGCTGCAGCCATTGTCTAACACAGCAATTTTCAGTGTGCCACAAGAATTTTTCAATGTATAATACTTAGTCAGGGGCACTGATCTCTTTTCCCTTAGATTGTCAAGTAAAAAAAAATGACAACAGACAAACAACAAGAGTCATCCAGTGTGAATGTGCTGTCTTAAACCATGAATACATAGGTCTTTAATAGAGTTCCATCTTGTTAGTCACATTGCATAATAAGATTATGTCTGATTGATTAATTTTTGGTTTCAGAAATCCTTAAATACAAGTATAGGCAAATGTTATTTTTTAAAAGTCACTTTGGAACAAAAAAGGCTAAACAATTACTATTATTCATTTTAAATGTCAATCAAAGTTATATCTATTTTTTTGGGGTCAGATTGGCAAAAAATATGTATTTTGGTGTGCTGCAAAATTTTAGTAATTAATTTGTGACATGAGGTGAAAAAGTTTGAAAGTCTGTCCTACCCAGTAGCTACCATCAACATTATATACATTTAGTAATTTATCAACCTTCAGTGACAGGGGTGGCTTCATTGAAGAAAAAAATTTACTGTTTACTTAGCCAAAATTAAGAGTGAAAACTACTACACCAATAGCTATTTATACAGACCTAAGCTATATATCAAAAGAGAAAGAAACCAGGGGAAAACTATACACTTACCTTAATATTAATCACTGAAGTAAGTCAGAAGCTGGAAGTGTGGCCTTCAAATTGAATTCTAATTCAAATGAAATCTGGAGTCCACAGTTCAAGCATGCTTGTCTACAGCAATTCCAGTAACTAAATTGAATGGTTCCAAATACTAATATTTCTAACTTAAGAAAATTCCTTATTTGTCTAACTTATAAAATAATCTCATAGCTTTTCTAGGATAACCCAGACAACATATTAAACATGTGTCAGCATCTTCTTTTAAGGCATCTTATGCTTCAAAGCAATTATCCTGTTAACTTGTTGGAAAAAAATTGAAGTAAAATATATAGAACTAAATGACAGGGTAAGACTTTCCATTTCTGTATCAAGATAGGATAGTAAGACTGTACCTCTCAATATCATGAGGTCAAGAGTATTAAGAGCTAGAAAGAATCTTAATGGACTGAATGGTCTTTCCTTCACAGATGAGGAACAAGGCCTGAGACCAAGTCCAAACCCAGAACTACATTACAGAGGAGCTGAGATTTAAATCCAGGTCTTCTAATCTCAGTTCAGCTTTATACCATTCAAGTCCATGTAACAAAAATAGTATAGAGCAAATAGAAAAAAGGTTGTATGACTTATAAAAATGGATTAACAGTACTAGCTGGTTTGGCGCAGTGGATAAAGCATCAGCCTGAGAATTGAAGGGTCCCGGATTCGATTCCTGTCAAGGGCATATACTCGGGTGTGGGCTCAATCCCCAGTTGGGGACTTGCAGGAGGCAGCCGATCCATGATTCTCTTTCATCATGGATGTTGCTATCTCTCTCTCCGTTTTTCTTCCTCTCTGAAATCAATAAATATATTTAAAAATAAATAATAAATAAATAAATAAATAAATAAATAGATTAACAGTGTAGCTAGCAAATCCTCAAATGTCCTTTGGATTACTCAAGGTTCTAACAACAAAGACATGGCACACTAAAGGAGGTAATACAGGAGATTTTAAATGAGATAATTTACCAAGGACGGATAAGCTCAGAAAAAACATCAAGGGACAGGGAAGGGAGGGAGTTACCAGAACCCAACTGAGAGCCATATAGAGAAGAACTCTGCCCAGTTCACATCCAAACCAGGACAACGTGACAGGGAATGACCTGGGAGAATAAAAAACCAGATGGTCTTCTCCTATTAATCCTGCCAGGGTCTCCCATTGGCTGAAACAAAAGGAAGCCATACATATAAAAGCCATGATCCAGGCAGGCTCCTAGGACAAAGCAGGGTGAAGAGAGAATTTGTAGAATTTATAACTAATGACTCATGATTCTACTTAAATATTTTATTTATATAAGAAAAGATCATACAGATTCATACAACTCAGTTAAAGTGGTTGATAAATTTAGAGATAAGCAAGCTACCAAGGAAGATGACAATGGTCTTTGAATCTTTGATTGATTTTTGAAAGATAACACTGACAATCTTACATTTAAAATAAAGAATTTACAAGATGACTATGAATAATTCTAGCTCCTTGCATCTGTAAGATAAGCACATATGAAATATGTCATATAAAATCTGCCTCCTGTTGGGTAATTATATGTTCTTGGAAAGCTACTAAAAATAAAATATTCTGCTTGATGTAAAATAGTATTATTTTAATCGTGAACTGAAATTCGAAGCAGAGCATAAAATCACACAATGGGATACAGTAAAATTGGTTAAAAGGATAACTTTTCAGTGAAAAAGAGCAAAATGCATCACACAAGCATGTTTTAATTACTTAAAACAATTAATTTCCTTAGCAACTTCTACATATAATGAAGAAATTATGTATAGCCTGTATTAAATATGTACTTTTGGAAATAAAAAGCTTTAAAATAAAAATATTAGTCCTATGTTCTTTTAGAATGAGGTTGCTTATTTAATCAAAAGCATGAACCTTGGATAAGCAGGGCTTTCATAGTAAATGAAGTCTAAGTAAGACACATTAGAAAGGGACCAATGACAAAGGAATTTTATTTAAATCAAAATTAAATGTTTCCATTCCTTGTATTTTTCTAAATAAGAAAAATAGGAAGCAGTTAAAAACAAGTAGGTAATAAAGGAAATTCTTACAAAAACATGCCAAAGATAATCCAATTAACTCCAGATTAATTAAGCCAAGGGACAAAGCAGTATGATTATCCTAATATATAAAAGCAGTGGGTGGTAACAACCAGTGGTCCTCAACTGGAGAGGGTGCAGGCTGGGCTGAGGGAATTTTGTGCATTGGGCCACTAGTTCTATATAATAAAAGCATAATAAGCTAAGTGGTTGATCACTATGACACGCACTGACCACCAGGAGGCAGATGCTCCGACCAGGAGGTTAGCTTGCTGCTGGGGTCCAACCAATTGGAACTAGGTGAGAGGACCGGACAAGCCCTGGAGCCCTCCCTGGTCCCTCCCCCGCCAGCCAGCCCTCATTGGCCCCAACTGGGACTGGGTTAGATGGCCCTGATAGGCCCCAATCACCAGTTGGGCTGAGGAACCCAACCCGTGCACAAATTCATGCACCAGGCCTTACATTTATAAAATACAGTGGTTATAAAAAAATAACCATTGGTCAGAATGATATATTCTTATTCTTGGATACAACTAGTCTTAAGAAAGCAATTTTCAACCTTTTTCATTCCATGACACACATAAATTACTAATATTCTGCCGGCTTAGCAAAAAAAAATATATTTGCCAATCTGATTAAAAAAAAAAAATAGATATAGCCTGTCTAGTGTGGCTCAGTTAGTGAGCATCAACCAATGACCAGGGAGTCAAGGTAGGATTTCTGGTCAGGGCACATGCCGTTTCTAGGCTCAATCCTCAGTAAGAAGTGCAGAAGGCAGTGGATAATTCTTTCTCACCAATGTTGTTTCTCTCTCTCTCTCCCTCTCCCTTCCTCTTTCTGAAATCAATGAAAACATATTTTTTAAAAAGTAAATATAGTTTTAATTCACATCGGATGGCTATTATTGTGCTGGCTATTGTCATTTTTTAAAATTCACAATCTAAGAGAAAAGGGATCAGTGCCCCTGATGAAATAGTCAGGTAGTGCATGTTTTAAAAATTCTTGTAGTATACTGGTTGAAAATCATTGACTGGTCTAAAAGATAATGAAGAGAAGCTTACCACCATTGCAAGGCCAGTACTATAAACACCAGCATGCTTTATGACACAATCTGAAGACTTCATCATGCACTTTGTTTTCCCTAGTAAAGAAACAAATTTATGCAATTAGCCTGACAAAAGTAGCACATGCAAGTAATTCATTAATTATCTTTAGCCTGTGGAAATAATTTTAAATAGACAGAAATAAGCAGTGTACTGCTTACATAACCAAAAACAGAAAATGGATATAATGAGATTCATTCATTACCTGAGTCAGATCTTTTGAGATTAGAAATTTATTAAAAACCAATTGCACAATAAAGTTGTATGTTAATTTATATTTGTACTAAAATCATAAATTCCAGGTTATGTTTTGTAACCAAACCACCATTATAGCAGATTTTAAAGAACGCTTTAAAGTGAATTTAACCTTTCATGCCCTAGCTGGTTTGGCTCAATGGACAGAGTCAGCCGGTGGACAAAGGGTCCTGGGTACAATTCCAGTCAAAGGAACATACCTCAGTTGCAGGTTCCTCCCCAGTTCAGGCCCTAGTTGGGGCTTGTGCAGGAGGCAACCAATTGATGTGTTTCTCTCACATTGATATTTCTCTCTGTCTTTCCCTTGCTCTTCCACTCTCTCTAAAAATCAATGGAAAAATATCCTCGGCTGAGGATTAAAAATAAAAAAAATGAATTTAACCATTCATAATTTGCAATAAAAAGTCAGGTTTAAAGTTGCTGCTTATTTCTTTACACACAATATCTCAAACCAACCAGAAATTATGCATCTTATCTGGTTCACTTTTTAAGTTTATTCATATGTACACATTTACAGACATAACCCCCAATTAAGTATTTTTCCAAAATAATTTTCAAATAGTCCCCAGGTAAGCACAAAAAACAGTAATATGGTGATAAAGCTAAAAATTACCATATTGCCACAAAAACTCTGATGTAACTTAACACCTAATTACCAATCCAAAACACTGTCAGGAAATTCATATACTATGGGAAGATTAATAATGACATAGTAATCATCCATTTCATACTCCACAAAGTGGAACATGAAAGAAACAGAAGATATTCAATTTTCCATTATCCTGATTACCTGAGGAACAAAGCTAGACAACAGGAAACGGGAAAGAGAAACTGGAAATGAGAGGCAACAGCTACCAAACTGTTCCATGTTTAACATTAAGTACAAAATAAGTGAGAAATGCATCCATGTATAACAAAATTTAAGCTCAAAAACACTGAAATTATAGGAAGATCCTAGCCAGAATTTAATCTTTTCCATGAATTATTTTCTCATTCTTTTGTAAAATAAGGATGCAACAACTGGCAGATAAATGGTATACTAAGCCAGTATTCTTTTTCATTAATTATAAACCTCCATGATGTCTTCTTTGAAAGCTAGAACTACACTAGAATATTCAGAGATATAGCCCTAAACATCCCTAACTTTCTGCAATGTTATCATTTGTAAGCACATTAAAATGAGCATATTACAAAATGTGTTACACCTGAAACTATTATACCAAAACCAAAAGGGTATTTGTTCAAATAAAATCTGTATTTCTTTACTGGAGGTCTTCAGAAACATTAACATGTAAGTACTAGAGACCCGATGCATAAAATTTGTGGAAGGGGCTCAGCCCTCACAGCCATGGCTTCATCCGGAAGGTTGTCCAGATAGTCATTCTGCTGTTTGGTCTAATCAGCCTATTCTTTATTATACACGATATAATAGAAATCTCCCAGATGGGAAGGGAATGAAACACACAGCATTTCTCAAATGTATAAACAGTACTAAAAAATACTTATTATCACAAGTATTCTAAGGAAGACTATTTGATCAACATCAATCTTGTTCTGTGAACTACGTTTAGTTTTACTCTGAATGATCATCTACTGTTAGTTTCCACTTATACCTAGGAAATAAGTATGTGGCTTAAGAACCCTATTCTAATAACTTGGGAATCCATGTAAAGAAATTCAAGAATCATATGCTAAAAGCCAAACAGAAAACAAATGATCAGGGAAATGTGGAATAAAACTATTCCCAACAGTCTAACATACTGCAGGCAATATTAGCAGGAATCAAATTTTAGAAAAGTAAAAAAATGGCTATGGACAAGATTAAAGTAGTATAATTAAAAACCCTGGACTATCAAGTACTATTAGTCTGAAACCTGATCTTTCAAAGTATGAAAGAACACATTGGTAGCCCTGGACAGTGAGGCTCAATTGGTTGGGCATCAGTACTGTACATACAATGAAAGGTTGTTTCAATTCCCAATCAGGACACCTGCCCAGGGTGTGGGCTCGATTCTGATAGGGGGCCTGCATGAGGCAGCAAATATGTTTCTCTCTCTCTCTCTCTCTCTAAAGATCAGTTTAAAAACCTTAAAAACATATTGATAACTTATATCTAAGTTGTATGTTAATCATTTTCCAGCACTAAATTAAAGACTCAAAATCAAGACTTGATAATGTTTTGGTAGGCAAAATAACTTTTAGTGATATTTTATTAATGTTAAGACATAACATTATGATAAACCCACCATTCCTATTGATTAACTGCCAACAAATATTTGATAAAAGGCAGGTGCCTTTAGTTATCATACTTACCACACTGTGCACAAATTGGTAACTTCTGTACAGAATTACAAAAATAGCAAAATGCTCTATTCTTCTGCCGCCTTGTCATGTAAAATAAATTTTAAAATATAGTCAATATCAGATAAAATACCAGAGGATCTATATTATTACATACAGGTAAGAAAAAGAAATAAAAATTTACCTCTGACATTTGTCACATTCCTGTAAAATACAAACATGACATTAATTTCCTACTGGAAATTTTACTTACAATGTAAAGAATATCCTGTTCTTCATGTTAACATTTAAATGACACTTGCCCAACTGCCCCCGGTACACAGGAATCTATAGATAACAAAGGTATGCTGTTGGGCATAATGCCCTCGACAAAGAAGTGGCATTTTCACAAAAGAGTAAATAGAGGTAGTTTGTTTTTTAAAGAATCACACAAATAATAAAGAATAGACACACCAGTGGTTTTCAACCTTTTTTAATGCTGTGACCTTTTAATATAGTTCCTCATGTTGTGGTGACCCCCAATCATAAAATTATTTTCGTTGCTACTTCATAACTGTAATTTTGCTACTGTTATGAATCATAATGTAAATATCTGTGTTTTCTGATGGTCTTAGGCTCTACAGCAGTGGTTCTCAACTTGTGGGTCGCAACTCACAGGTTGAAAACTGCTAGCAAGGTCGCCTAAGACCATCGGAAAACAGATATTTACATTATGATTCATTAACATCAGCAAAATTACAGTTATGAAGTAGCAACGAAAATAATTTTAAGATTGGGGTCACCACAACATGAGGAACTGTATTAAAAGGTCACAGCATTAAAAAAGGTTGAGAACCACTGCAACAAACAGTGGAGAACACAATATGATAATGCTTATAGAAAATCCAGAATCTTAAAGCATGGTATTAAAAATTCTCAACATCTGTTCTCTAAATACTTTTCAAATTGCTGGCCTATTCTCTTTAGATTCAAGTCACAATTTGGCAGCCAATTTCAAAATATGCCTTGCACTCTCTTTATTTATGCCTTATTTATTCTAATACCTTGCCCTGAAAAGTCCCTCCTCATAGTCTTTCCCTGTTGGAAGTTCTGGTGATGATCCCACCTCTCTGTAAACCGCAGCCCATCCACACATTCTACTTCATCACCTCTTAGTCCTAACAGTGCCTCCACTGTAACACTCACCAAGTCTGGCTGTCCTTGTATATACTTAAGAATGTGAATTACTTCTTCTTTCTTCTTGCCCTCCACCCCTTGACTCTAGAAATAACCCTGACACACAGAAGGGGGAGTCCCCACTGCCCTATCTGTGCTATGTAATACTGCTCCCTCACTCCAGCCATAAATATTAGTCCTGGAAATGGCACCACAAAGTCCAAAGTATCAGAGTTCTTTCCCTCTGTGAGGTAATGATATGTGATGCAAGATATGGGAGTTACCGGTGCCTATGAACCCAAACAAATGGAATAAGACAACCTGAGAAAATGGAATAAGTAAAAAGGAAGAAAAGCAAAAGATGGAACGACAAGGTTGTTCCAGGTTCCAGTTGTCCCTGTGTTCCAGCTATATCCTTGCCCTGCCCAACGATACAAGTTAGTCCACTATTTTCTCCCGGTTACTTAGGTTTGATTTGTCATTTATAAACAAACAGTTCTGAAGTACTGCACAAAACAACTGATCCATAAGCTTGTGGAATCGGGACTGTGTCATTCACCTATGTATCCCCCACAGTGCCTAAAATAGTATCTGACAGCATACAGTAGATGCACAAGTTTGTGGAGTTAAGTCATGTTAAACACTTTTTGTGTGTCTAATGAAACAGGAGAAAAAAGAGGAGTGGTGGGAATAGGAAAAGTAGAGAGAAGTAGAAATCGGGAAAGGTGGGACAAGGCAGAGAAACATGGTCAAAGAAAGAAAAGGACTAATGCTGACATAAATATCACTTGCTTTTCTCAACTTTGACCAAAGCAGCCCAGCAGTGATCAGGGCTAACCCATTTGGCACAGGGAAATAAAGTAGTAGAACAGGAAACCAAAAGAGATGTTAAAAACAGTAGAAAGTTTAGAAATGAAAAATCAAGTGAGTTATAAAGAACTGCTAAGAGAAAATGATAAAAAGTTTCCAACTAATAAGACAAACTGAATTAAGACACATAAGCTCAGAGAGCTGGAACATTTTTCACAATGATCCTAGTATGTATTCATGGTCAATAAGTATTCATCACCAAGAATAGCCAAGGTAATATGCTATATTTTATAAATAAGATAAAATCAAACAACAATCATTGCTACTCAGTGTTAATGAAAACAATGCACATGCCTATAACAGATTTCAAAATCAATAAAATATATGCAGCAACAGTGTTCACTAAAATTTTTTTCAGGTGTTTTTCCAGTAACTGATACAGTTTTTCAACTATCAAATGATATAAAAAGCTGTTACCATTGAAGCATTGCATGGGTGTTTAGCTAAATCTATAGTGCTTCTCGATGCTCGCAGCTGTTTTTCACGTTCCCGGCGGTTCTCTGCCTTCTTCCTCGCACCAGTCTTTTTTTTAGGCATTGTTTCCCTCTTTCAACACAAGAGAACAAACAGAGAAGGTATAAGTGCCAGGTTGCATTTGCTATTCTAAATAAACTAAGAAATTTATTCTCATTAAATTTTAAACTCAAACCTGTCATTTTGACTGGTAAGCAATTTTAGGCCTTTATGAAACATTAAGCACACATTATCCCAAGTAAAATAGATGCCTTTTAAAATAATGCATTTACTTACGCTATCAAACAATTCTAAAAAATGTAAATACACACACGTGCACACCCCAAATCATCTTAAAAGCCAAGTTTTCTTTCCCATGGGGGGGGGGGCGAAGGGGAGGGAACAGTTTCCCTGATATTAAGTATTCTTTAAAAATTACTTTGTATCAAGGTAAAAAATAAAATGATTAGGCAGATGTCCTTAAAAAAGTATATTATTTACCCAGTTTACATCACTGTTTTTGAAATTTATATTCAAACTAGAGGCCCACTGCATGGATTTGTGCACCAGTAGGATCCCTCAGCCTGGCCTGCGGGGATCAGGCCCAAACCAGCTCTCCAACATCCCCCAAGGGGTCCCAAGTCACCACAGCTCGGCAGTACCTGCATTCGAGCATCTGGTCCCTGGTGGTCATTGCGTGTCATAGCTACGCACTGGCCTGGCCTGCAGACATCCCCCAAGGGGTCCCGCTTTGTAAGAGGGCACAGGAAGGCCAAGGGTCCCCACCCCACCAGTGCACAATCAAGGCCAGGGAGGGACTACAGGAGGGTTCCAGAGCATGTCCAGCCCATCTCGCCCAGTCTCAATTAGCCAGACCCCAGCAGCAAGTTAACCTACAGTCAGAGTGTATGCCCCCTGGTGGCCAGTGCATATCATAGCCACCAGTCAAATGGCCACTTAGGTTTTTATATATGTACTAGTGGCCTGGTGCACAAATTTCATGCACCAGGGAAGGGAGTTCCCTCAGCCTAGCCTGTACCCTCTCCAATCGGGGACCTCTTGGGGGATTAGGCCTAAAGTGGCAGTCAGACATCCATCCCTCTTGCAATCTGGGACAACTAGCTCCTGATTGCTCACCCTGCCCAAATGCCCCTAACCCCTATGCCTGCCTGCCTGATTGTCCCTAACTCCTTCTGCCTGACTTCCTGATCACCCCTAACAGCTCTCCCCTCTCAGCCTGATCTCACCCCCAACTGCCCTCACCTATTGGCCTGATTTCACCCCCAACGAGCCACCCTTGCAGGCCTGGTCTTGCCCTCAACTGCTTTCCCTTGCTGATCTGATTGACTCTAACTGCCTCCACCTTCCTGATCACCCCCAACTGCCCTCCCCTGCCGGCCTGATCTCACCCCCAACTGCCCTTCCCTGCTGGCCTTCACTTCCCTAATGGCCTCTGCCTCAGTCCCCACCACCATGGCTTTGTCCAGAGGAAGTTGGACATCCAAAAGAAGGCCAGTTGACTCTAATTAGCATATTACCCTTTTAGTAGTATGGATAGATTATATAGGATAGGACTGCTTAAATGGCGAGGGGTGGGGAGAGCCATTTTCAGCAGGAGGAAATGCTCTGAGCAGACAAAAAAACGTAATATCTATATCTGGACAGATAGCCAGCCATACGCACTCTACTGCCAAACCAGTCATTAAAAAATTGAACCCCTTTCTTACCTTATACCAAACAGCTGTTGCCACTAAATCCCTCCCCCTCCACCCCCCAATCTTAGGTTCTGCCCTCACAGTTCACCCAGCTTAGGTTCTGATTGGTTGGTTTCAATGCCAGTCAGCATCAAAAGCTCCACACCTGCCTTAACCAGTTTGGCTCAGTGGATAAAGTATTGGCCTACAGACTGAAAGGTCCCAGGTTCAATTCCAGTCAAGGGCATGTACCTTGGTTGCGGGCACATCCCCCGTAGGAGGTGTGCAGGAGGCAGCTGATCAATGTTTCTCTCTCATTGATGTTTCTAACTCTCTATTCCTCTCCCTTCCTCTCTGTAAAAAATCAAAAAAATATTTTTTTAAAAAGGCTCCACCTCCTTTGCAGCCATTGGCTCCTCACACTTCACCCAGATTTGGTTTTGATTGATAGATTCTTATGCCAGTCAGCATCTCTGGGCATTATCAGTGAGCCTGATCAGAGTCAGGACTGATCAGCAGCCCCAGCAGAGGACCGAGAGAAAGAGAGGTGCGGTAAATGAGAGAGGCAAGTGCTGATCAACAGGTGCTATGGAGGCTACGATCAAACCCTGCTTCTCTCTGATCAGTAGCCTCCTGAGCAGTCAGTGCTGGCTCCAGTAGCCACAGCAGTAAGTGCTGGGTTGCCATGACAACCCAGCACTGACTTCCGGTCAGTCAAGCCTTTAGTTATTTTAGACGTCATGGACCCTGGGTTTTTTTATATATTAGGACTAGAGACCTGGTGCACAAAATTTGTGCATGGGGGCAGGATTCCCTCAGCCCAGCTTGCACCCTCTCCAATCCAGGACACTTCGGACATCCCTCTCACAATCCAGGACTCCTTGGACATCCCTCTCACAATCCAGGACCGCTGGCTCCTAACAGCTCACCTGCCTTCCCACCTGATCACCCCTAACTGTCCTCCCCTGCCAGCTGATCATCCCTGCTTCCCCCTGCCAGCCTGATCTACCTTAACTGCTTCCCCTTACTGGCCTGTTACCCCTTTACTGCTCCCCACTGCCTGCCTGATCACCCCTAACCACCTTTGCTTTGGCCTCCGCCACTGTAGATTTGTCCAGAAGGAAGGCAAGATTACGCTCCGACTTCTCCAGAATATGGCCGTGTCACAAGGAAACTGGCGCATGGTTGCCAGGTATAATTAGTATATTACACTTTTATTAGTATAAATGATATGATACTGACAAGACCCAAAGATTAACAAGTCATGGTTCTCCTATGTAATCTATATATATAAAAGCCTAAGTGACTGTTACAACCAGATGACTAGACAACCAGCCAATATCTATGATGCACACTGACCACCAGGAAGACACTCAATACAGAGCTACCCCTTGGTGGTCAGTGTGATCCCACAGCCAACCTCCCATGGCCGACCAACATCTTGCAGTCCCTCTCCTCAGCCAGCTGGCCCCCATCAACCCGGCCCCCATCAGCCCTGATTGGCCTCATGAGGACTGGGTGAGATGGTCACAATCAGCCTTGATTGCCAGCCAGGCCAAGGGACCCCATCCATGCATGAATTCATGCACAGGGCCTCTAGTATCTAAATAAAACATCTGCTAGGCAAATCAAATGACAACATTAACTACAAAGTCAAAAGAGTCTCCTTGAAAAGATATTAAAGGTATTATAGTTTTGCTTTTACTGAAAGCTGCCCTTCCCTCTACATGAAATGAACATATATGAGGTGGGCAAAAGTAGGTTTGCAGTTGTAATACAAATAAATAACACAACAATTAATAAATAACACAAGAATAAACTGTTTTGCGCACTCAACACTGTAAACCTACTTTTGCCCACCCCTGTATATTAAGTCCTCCCTTAACCTTGTGCACAGGTTCTGCAACTTTTAAGTGGAGTGACCCACAGCGAAACCAATTTTACCACCAGCTGATTCACAATAAAGGGGAGTTAAGTTCCTAGCTATCTCATGGTTGTAACTGAAATGTTTTGCACAAAACGTTATTCTATAACCTGCTGTAATTTTAACAGGGC
Source organism: Lasiurus borealis (assembly GCA_004026805.1). NCBI lineage: Eukaryota > Metazoa > Chordata > Mammalia > Chiroptera > Vespertilionidae > Lasiurus > Lasiurus borealis. The sequence goes on from PVJN01003237.1 coordinate 17,398, forward strand.
TCAAAGTTATGTTTTAAGAGTATATATTTACCACATATATTAAAATAATGACTTTAAAACTGGCTTTTATCGTTTAGTTGAAAGAACTACCACATTTAGTAGAACAAGGTTTTTACTAAATAGCGCATCTTTCGCAGATGTTTGCCTCCGGCTCTGCCTGGCACATATTAACCACTCAATAAAGGAAGCAACATCCTAATGAAAAAAAAAAAAACTTACACGTGATTGCTTTGAAATCTGAAACTCCAATTTCTTACTATTCTTCAAAATGCGTACTATTAAAGTCTTTTTTTTTTTTTAAGAGGGATTCTCAAAAAATCAACTGCAGAAATTCCTAAAAGTACAGATTTAGACTCCTAGGCCCTACTACTCAAGGATCCAGGAACTCCAAACCTCCACGGACAGGCTCAGGTTTCACCGGGGACTGGGACACACAACCTCCCCGAAGACACGGATTCAAAGACATCGTCCTGTGCCGGGGACACACGGACACACGAGCTCCAGGAAGCACGCCTTTAAGAGACTTGTCTATTTCTTTCTCTAAAGACTGGGAAGGGCCCGCCCACTTTTGCACATTACAAGAGAGCAAAACCATGCGCCGGCGGCTTGTACTGGAAACAGCACGAAGGGCATTCAAGAACTTTTCCCGACTTGGGGTGTCAACACTCCTGTTAGGATATCCCATCAGAAACCAAGTGATGGGAAGTTGCGACTTTAAAAAAAAATGGACAAACCAGAGGAGGACGTTTAAGTAGGTGGTTCCTCAAGGATGCACACTGCCCCAGCCCACCACGTCACCCTTTCGGTAGTTAACGAGACAAAATCTACAGGATGGGAATTTAAAAAAAAAAAAACACGTGTACTGCTATGGCCCACAGAGCACAGGGAATAATCACCGGGAGATGGATTATACGTTCCCGGGGGTGAGCCGCTGGGAAAGTTGGGCCTCACGCTCCTTCCCCTCCAGTTTTGGAAATTTCAAGCGCAAATTCTTTTTTTAAGCACGACTTCTGCAGAGCGTGGCCCGTGTCGCCACACGGGGACACCGGCGCGGGGTCGCCGCGGTCGGGGAGGGGACGCCCGCAGCCAGAGGACGCCGCGGGGTGCAGGCGCGGGCGGGCGGGCGGCCGGGCACTGGCCCGAGGTGCCACGCGGCTCGGGGACCCGCCGACCGACTGACACCGCCCGCGGGACTCCCTCCCTCGCGCGCGCTCCGGGCCGACCTCGCTCACCCTGGCGGGGCGGCCGAGCTCACTCCGAGGGCAGAGGGGCTGGGGGCGGCGGGGTGATGACGCCCGCGGCGGCAGCGAACCCGGCTCGCGGACCACGACCCCGGGACTGGGAGGCACTGAGACGTCGCCGCCGCCGCCGCCGCCGCCGCCGCCGCCGCCGCCGGGAAGGCGGGCAGTCACTTTGCGGCTCCCAGAGCCGGGCCGGATGTCCTCTGACGTCAGCGCGTCCTGACGGCGGCGCGTAGACTGGGAAGGGCCCGCCCACTTTTGTTCGCTTCACCCCGTCCCTCCCACTCACTCGTGCAGGGAAGCGGGGCGCGAGGAGCGGGAGGGCGTTCTCTCTCGTGGGGAGAGGAAGACCTGATGGAAAGGAGGAGGCCGGAGAGAGGAGTAGAAAAAGGGGAAAACAGAGCTTCAGGAGCTGGGAAAGCCCGTCCATTTTATTTTTTTTTCAGAGGAGGAGGAATCTAAAGGAAGAGAAACATTTGAAAGGAGGAGGTGCATGAACTCACAGACTTGGTACTGTTTCAGCGGACGCCGAAAACGCTGGCCTCATCCTTTGGGAAACTTACACCATCGATTCCTCACCTCCCACTTGTCATGTTTGCTGCCCACGCCGTGCCTTTGGTTGCTTGATAAAGCGTCTCCGTAGTGCAGGAGACCCGTGTCCCCACCCGTCCTCGCTTAGGAGGTGGGACCGCTCCCCTTGCTCCCTCCCATGCCTCACGCAGATAATTATTTCCTTTTCTGGGTAGCCAGGCCACTTTCCATCCTTCATCCTTACTCTTATTTACCCACAACTTAGTAATGGAAAACTTTGGAACTTGATTTCCAACTTCTGCCATCCCAATGGAAGAAGACCCATTCTCTTGGGCTCTTGATTTCTTCAACTCCAATAGCCATCACCTGCCCTCCACCACAGGCACCTAGTTCTTAAATGTTTCTGTCTCGGGACCCTTTTAAAACTCTTAAAAACTGGAGACCCTAATGAGCTTTTGTTTATATGGGTTATGTCTATTGATATTTACCATATACAAATGTCAAAACAAAATTTTAAATACTAATTCGGTAAAAATAATACTCATAAGTATATTACATGTTAGAATAAAGAATATGTTTAAATGGGAAAAAAAATAGCTATATTGTTCCAAACAATAAAAATATTCCTTTACAGTTCTGCAAATCTCTTTAATGGAAATCATATACAGTGGTACCTCAAGATACGAGTTTAATTCCTTCCGTAACCTGGAGGCATGGGAAACTATGAGACTCTCGAGTCTCGGTAAACTGGTGGGTCGTGTGCAGCCTGCCGATCCACGCGATTACTCCTATCTCAAATGTTGCTCGTATTTCAAAGCAAAAATCGCTCGCTCAACGGCTCGTATCTCAAAAATCTCATTTGTTAGGGCACTCGTATCTTGAGGTACCACTGTATATATATATATATATATACACACACACATATATATATATGCTTATAATCATAAATCATATATATATATTTATTGATTGTTTACAGAGAGGAAAAGAGAGAGTTAGAAATATCGATGAGAGAGAGACATCGATCAGCTGCCTCCTGCACGCCCCCCACTGGGGATGCGCCCACAACCAAGATACATGCCTTTGACTGGAATCGAACCTGGGACCCTTCAGTCCACAGGCCAAAGTTCTATCCTCTGAGCCAGTGGTTCTCAACCTTCCTAATGCCGAGGCCCTTTCATACCGTCCCTGATGTTGTGGTGACCCCCACTCATAAAATTATTTTCGTTGCTACTTCATAACTGTAATTTTGCTACTGTTAATGAATTGTAATGTAAATATATATGTTTTCTGATGCTCTTAGGCGACCCCTGTCAAAGGGTCATTCGACCCCCCAAATGGGTTGCGACCCACAGGTTGAGAACCACTGCTCTGAGCCAAACTGGTTTCAGCACTTTAATGGAAATCTTAATAGAAAGCAAGTGAATTCTTATATCTGCCATGCCATTGAAAAATGTGTTGATGTTCTCATTTTTCCAACATATGGCTAGCCAGAGTAATTGCAAAGAACCCAAAGGACTGGGGAAGTTATTATAGTGTACATCTTTTATGATATTCCAGGCTTCCTCCTGGGCACCTAGCCTTTTCTCTGCTGATGGTTTCCAGGTCCAAAAACTGGCTCAGACGTTAACACCCAGCAAAGAATTGTGACTAGTTATTGGAATGTGGTGCTCAGGCTACTCGTCTGGCACTCCTTGATTTCTTTGGATTATACAGGCTGAGCAGTGTCCTTGTTTGGTGCCCATCCATTATGCTCCTAGGGACACTGTATTCTGTTATCCATCTCCCTAATCTCAGGAGCAGGCCCTCTCCTTCATTTGCCACACCTCCCTTGCCACTGGTTAAAATAAAATTACATTGTAAAGAAAGCCAAGTTATTAACCCAAGATAAAGAAAACCGGGGGCAGATTCTGAAAGGAACACAGGTTGTGGGGTAAGGAGAAGCCCTCCACGATGTTTTCAACCAAGTGGAGGGCACTAATCATTAGTCAGAAACATGGACTCAAGCATAGTAATCCCTCCTTTGGAAAACTGCTGTTTAAAACTGATGTTTGAACTACTCTGTTATTCTTAGATAGTCCCTTGTTCTATAGGTCAACTGTTATTTTAGATAGTCTTTTATTCTGTAAAATAACTGTTTTAGTTTGAATAATAGAGAAAGATAAAAACTGACCTTGCAAGCTAGCAATCTAACGTAATAGACTAATATTGATAACATTCCCATATTCTCATGCCAAGTGCTTGTTCATTATGTATCCAAGGTCACAAACTGTCTGCAAAAATAGCTTACACAGAGCTCTTTGTAAAATCTGCAGAGAAAGAGCTCAAAAGGGTGTAAATAAAGAAAACTTCCTCTATGGCAGCGGTTCTCAACCTATGGGTAGAGACCCCTTTGGGAATCGAATGACCCTTTCACAGGGTCGCCTAAGACCATCAGGAAATACATATTTCCCATGGTCTTAGGAACCAACACACCGCTCCTCGGTGTAGCAAAGTGTAGCAATGTAGTTTACTGTTGTCATATGAAAACTGTTACCCATGCTACACCATGATTCAAGACAAAATTTCATTTATTTGTAATTAGAAACAAATATTTCACAATATATAATTACATATTGTTTTTGTGACTAATCACTATGCTTTATGTTCAATTTGTAACAATGAAAATACATCCTGCATATCATATATTTACATTACAGCTCATAACAGTAGCAAAATTACAGTTATAAAGTAGCAACGGAAATAATTTGATGGTTGGGGGTCACCAGCACATGAGGAGCTGTATTAAAGGGCTGCGGCATTAGGAAGGTTGAGAACCACTGCTCTATGGCTTTGCTCAGAGATTTGGGAGACACCTTTCTCTGAGCCCAGGCGTAATAAAGACTCCTAACTAATCGGCTCATTAAGGCATCTTGTATCTAGCTTGCTGGTTTACAATACAACAGGACCATGTTCAGACTCATATGAGTTCAGGAAAATCTAGAATTCATGTATTTCAGGTGTCTCAACCCAATTCATTGCATCAGGGTTTCTTTCCAAGTCAGCACTGGGACCTTGGCATGGCCGACCTGAGCCACAAGTTGTTCATCTCCATTGGAGCTCTACCACACTTCCCCAGTGCTGGGCCTATTGCGCAGCTTTCTGCCCTCCCACGGCAGGAGATTAAAGCTTCTTAATTTGCTACAAATGGCCTTTTGAATTTTACTCATATATTTAATAGCCATTAACCTTTCTCAGCTTTTTGTGTTTTACAAAGACTGGATTTTAATTAGCAACAGCCAATTCTCCTGTTTTTAAGATTACTGTCTCCCTCCTATTTCTTAATGTCTAATGCATCACACCCACTCTAGTGTACAGGTAACCGCCACTATTCAAATGTTCACGTTACTCCACTTAACTTTTACAAAAGACCTACATATGTACCGGTTTTTACTAACCAAAAGAAATCCAAGGAGGATTTTTTAAAGAGTGATTCTCAAAAATCAACTGCAGAGATTCCTAAAAGTACAGATTTAGACTCCTAGACCCTACTCAGGATCTAGGAATAGCCTTTGCGGTTGTTTTTAGGGAACCTTTATAAAGTCAACATGCACCTGAGCAGTCAGAGTGGCCCTGCCAAGCACCTTCCCTGGGAACTACACTCAGCATCTCCACATCAAGTCCCATAGTTGTGAACTGTCTATGAGCATCTGTACTGAATCTCAATTTATTTTGTGCTTCATTAACAAGATGTGTCCTAAAGTATTAGAAAAGCCTGAGCACTCACTCCTAAGGGTGTTATGGTTAGCATACAACTGGACATAATTGTTATTTTAGGTTTATGTGTTATTTGGTATGATCAGCAAGGTTATTTATTGGGTATGGGAATGAGCAAATGTTTTTCTATATAATTTAATGGTAATTGCTTTTTTGCTTTCTACCATCAACATGAAAGATTTCATAGAACACTCTCCTTTCAGATAGCAGGGGAAACATGTATTACCTTCCATTAGAATACATCCCAGTTCACTACTAATGATAGTTTTACCTATTGCACTGTTATCTTCGGTCAAGGTCTGTCTGTCCTATACCTGTCACCAATGAAGAGGTCTCATTGACAGTCAGCTGGCCAAAGACTCAAGTCAAAAATTCCATATTAGCTTCTCCTTTCTTGACTCATTTTTTACATCAACTATCTTCCATTAACTTTTCTGGATGCATACTGAGTCAGAGATACAACTTGCATTTGGCTGGGTCCATCTGAAAACCCACTTTGACCTAGAATTTAGATTCTAGTGAATAACATGCACACTAGAGATAGGGGCCCAATAGTCAAAAAAGATAGGATATTGGGGTTGAAACTCTCTAATAAAGCTGCGACTCACAAAAGATAACACTCTCAGTGCAAAAACAAGGTTAAGGGAAAATCTTGGTTAATTGTCTGCATCACCTTTGTTTCTAAGTGGAGTGGTAAATAGTAAAAATTAATAGCACCACAAGAAAATCCCTAACTGCAAGCCCACCTTCAAGCATTTGTTTCATTTTAAGGCTCTCTCCACTATTCTACAGTGAAATAAGCATAGGGAATAGGAAAATCTTGAAGGGCCTCCAGAGCTTTCCTAAAGTTTGACATCACTGGTCTGCGGTTACTAAGTCCCTTCCTCCCAGGGTCACAGGCTTCTGGATATTTTTATTTTTATTTTTTAAAATATATTTTATTGATTTCCACAGAGAGGAAGGGAGAGGGGTAGAGAAATAGAAACATCGATGAGAGAGAGAAACACCGATCAGCTGCATCCCGCACACTCCCCACTGGAGACGTGCCCGCAACCAAGGCATATGCCCCCGACCGGAATTGAACCTGGGACCCCTGAGTCCCAGGCTGATACTCCACCTACTGAGCCAAACTGGTTAGGGCTCTGTGTTGTTTTTGTTTGTTTGTTTGTGGTTTGTTTTAATGCTTTTATCATGTTGCCATGAAAATGATGTTTGAAATTAATAGGTTTTGATAGATACCCCCTTTTTGGTAGCAGCGGGTGGATTAAGAACATTCCTTTCTATTACTGAGAGATTTTAACTATGAATCAGAGATAACATCATGAACTCTTAAAAATAAAATTTAAAAGAGAAGTAACCCAGTAGAAAAGTGAGTAAAATATATGAACAGGCAATCCACATCCAAGAAAACACAAATTGTGAATAAATACATGCAGTTATTTTTAGCCTCTTTAATAACCTGGTAATTTCACACCTTAGTCAAATACTATAAAGAAACTATCAGGAAATGTATGCAAGAATAGTAGCTTTATGGAAAAATACTACAAACCCAGTTGAAATGTTCATCAACCAGTGAATGGATTAATAAATTGTTACATATTCACCCAATGCAATGTTAAATGGTAGTGAAAATGAACAAACTACAACAATATGCAGAATTGTGGATGCTTTTCAGAAATAGAATGGTTATACATATGTGTTATATATATTATTTTGCATGTAGCAAATATTAAATATTTTAAATTATATTAGTAAGTGTGAATCTCCTGTGTGTCCTCTCATTACACCCACTTTAAGTTGGTGGGTGTTGGGAGAGGTAATTTGCCATGGACCCTCAGCTGCACATTCTTGTGAATGTTCCAAGAATGTAAAGCCCTCCCACATGACTTAACATGACTTGCTGCACAAGATCAGACTTTCTTCCACTTACTAAAAAAAGGTAAATTCCTCAAGTTCAGTGTTCTTTGGTGATGATGTAAATCTACTGTGTGTATAGCATCTGCCTGGCCTCTCTGTATTATTTCCATGAGACCTGAGAATCAAGGAAATCAATATGATCATGATACTCCAGCCACTACTGTGCTGAGACTAAAGTCTTTTGTCCCTGATCCAAGAGTCTTGTTTCTGCCAGCACCCATAAACAGTAACAACCTGCAAGTTAGGTAAAATCCCAAACACTTCATAGACCTAGACAGTAAGCTGAGAGACTAGAAAGATTTCAAAAGAACTTGACCCTGTTTAGTCACTAACTAGCTATCTTGAGTTGGCCTATTCAGTACTGTCTACAGAAATTTTGTCCCTTTTATGTAAAAGGAGATCATTGAAGTAGATAGTCTCTATTACTTTGTAATTTTATATTGTGTGAGTACGGAAACATGTCCTGAGATCTAGAGCAAAGGCACTCAACCAGAAAAAAACGGAGCTTGCAAGAAGGAATTGAAGCTCTTTTGTAATTTCACTTTATACCACCAAGTGCTTTGATGGGTGGAGGTCCTTTCTTCTTCCTGCCTTCTGTTTTCTTTATTTTTCTACCTGTGGGCATTGATGCGATGAAACAATGAGATAGTGAAACTTGCCTGCCACTCAGAGTCCTTTTCCTCCTGTGCATTTTCTCTCTATTGCAGGGTCTGGGTTAGATTCCACCAGTGAGAGACATGTGACTTGGGAATTGGAAGAGAGGCAGAAACCATGATTATTTCTCCTACAGAGCGATGCAGGCATTCACTCTCGCTGACAGTAGAAATGGAGTTTTGCCAGCCACTTCCAGTCATTTTTTGAGAATAACTCATTTCGGCTCTGTAGATTACTGAGATGATTGGTGGTTTCCTGCGGTTCCTTCAGTTTTCCACATTTTATGAGAAGTGATTGTCTTCCCTTTTGCTTCCTCAGCTTTTGTTTTGTTTGTTTTTAAAGTACTTAAAACCTCTTGTTAAATCCTTCCTATCTGAAATGCCTGCAATGGTTTCTCTTGACATAACTGAACCCTGTCTGATAAAAGAAGGTAAAAGTTGAGGAAAAGCTACTCTAATTTGGTTTATTTTCAGAAATTTTTTATACTGTCAAAAACTTTAACAGTATTAGAATCTGTATCCATAAGAATTAGTTTTACATTGCTGCCCAACCACCAAAAACTTAGGAAAATAACACGATTTAAACACACACACACACACACACACACACACACACACAGTTTTTTAAATCTTGTAAATCTGTGTGGGCTTAAAGGTGTCCTCTATATAGGATTTCACAAGGAAAAAATTAGGGTGTCGGTGAGGCTGCATTCCTTGGTGGGGGCTGTGTGGAAGAAACCTTTTCCAATCTTATTCAGCTTTTTGGTTCACTTCATTGTCTTATGGTTGTAAAACTGAGGCCCTCATGTCTGTGTGAGCCACCATCAAAAGCTGGCATTGGCTCTCAGAGGCTTTCTTGATTCATTCTCTCGCTTTTCCTATGGTCCCTCCAGCAACAGACTCGTGGGGCTGAGTCTCTCACATTTCTGGATTCTTCTGCCGCATCTCCTCTGCACCACCCAAATCACCCAGAATTAAACTCCTTTGCTCAGTTTCTCTTCAGTTTTGCCAGCAAAGTCCCTTTTGTCAAGTCACATAACATAGGGCAGATTTCCAGGATTAGGGCCTGGTCATATCTAAAAATTTGAATATTATTTGTTATATCTTCTTTATATGACATCCTCACTTGAAAATTCTATGACCTGCCTTGACTATAGCAATCTCCTTTAACATGGTCATTGGGTTTGGAGGCACTCCTTTAAGAGGAAGAGAGGGAGAGATGAAAAGGAACAACCAATGCAAGGAGAGTAACGATTACACAGACCACAAGGTGATTTTAGAGAGAGTGCTTCAGGAGTGGTCAGGGGTGGCCTGGAAATATAGAGTGCATCATCTTATAAAGATATTACATTAATGATTTCATTTTTAAAAAGGAAGATGCACAATCCATTTCCTCTCCAGCAGTTACACATGTTAATTCTCTTTCATTGAGCAGCCTCTCTTCTAACACGCACACACACACACACACAATTGAGAAACAATTTCTTAAAATCAGTCTCTGCCAAAAGCCCACTCTGACATGGATGGGGAATTTGGAATTGCCTCTTAGGACCTAGAAATTAGAGGTTTCTCTGTGGGATATGGTGATATTACCAATTCTCTTGTCAAATAAACAAATTATGTGTCTAGCTTCATACTGAGATGAGATATATTCCCTGCTATTTGGCTCCCAAGAAGAAATATTTCTCATCATAATAGATACCCCTTCAAACCATATTTGTGCTTTGATGCGAAACAAAAATATTCATTAGAAGAATGACTGAACCTTTGGTCCTGCCTCTAATAAATCTATCATCTATCTCAATAATAGAGACTATTTTTCCTCTCTAATTTTGTCCTCCGAGACCCAATTCCCATCCTTATTATTTCCTTTATTGCTTATAGAGTATAGTCTAAAAAGGAAAAAAATGAAATATGCAGAGATAAATAATAGTTTTTAAAATCTTGTTTTATCATCTCAGCTCCTTTGGTTTTTGGACATTGTAGAAAAATAGGATATGAAAAACATTTTATAAACATTCTTTTGTGAATAGCTTATATACCTTTACTAGCCATTTTACTTTAAGAATGTTTACCCAAATGGGTTAGCTATGTTTAGAAAAAGATTTCAAGCCATGCTTTTATAGACATATATCAGATGATCTTGCCAAAATTTTACCCTTTAAAATACCCCTGGATTTTGCTTATATGAGAAAGTTTTTTTAAAAATAATAAATAGCCTTAGCTTGCAGTCTTGCTGAGATTAGGACATGAATATATCTGACCCTAAAAACATTAATATTCTACCAAAGACCGAGAACCTACTCAGCAAGTATAATCATAATCTTTATATTTTTATTACAATTATGTTTATTGATAATTTTACTCTATTTGTTTTTTGGACAAGATGTGTGACCCTAACAGCTATATCCAGCTCTGTCACTGACATTACCCTTAGTGTATTTCCTTTATTATCTCTCTCCACCCTTAGGGGAAAAACAGACCAGTGGCACAAATTCATAGAGAGGGAGGAGATAGAAGAGAGAATATTTGTACTTATTGAATGTCTACTATAAAGTAATAGAGTTGTGACAGTGTATAGATAAATTTTGTCTTTTTGTCTAAAAACAACAGGAAGCCAGGATTGTCTTATTGTGGTGTAGAATGACAAGATTTCAGAGAAAAGCCCAACTAAGAAAATCGGGCAGAAGGATCCTTGCAAGGTGCCAGAAAGCTAATAGCCCAAGTCCAGGGTCCACTTGAATGGGGGCAGAAGAGATTGTCAAGGGATTAAAAAAGAGAAGATACAGGAGAAAGCCACATAAATTAATATCTACAAAGATTAGTCATGCCAAGGTCAAGGATTAGGACTACTGACAGATGGAAATCACTTGGAATCATTCCAAGAACAGAGTATGCAGGCCTTGCAGGGGTCATTTACATAATTCCAGCTCAGAATTGCAAGGGCAGGCCAAGTTTATTTAAAGGCATAGACACTACATTAGGAACCCCAAGAAAAAAATGAAGTATTATTCCTGGTAGCCTATGAAGCACTCTCTTCTCTTTTCATTTTGTTGAGGGTTTATGCTTATGGGCAGGTGTGTGTGTGTGTGTGTGTGTGTGTGTGTGTGTGTGTATCTGAAAAGGGCATGTGAAAGGAGAAAGGAAGATGCAGTCACATGAGCAACCTGGAGGGAGGCTGGAGTCACCTGAAGGGCCCCTGACCAATGTACATGATCAAGGGAGTAGGGCCATGTGTCAGCATAGAGGGACGCAGGTGAACAGGGATGGGAATCCTGATGGTCTGTAGGTGGGCATGTGAACAGGGGGGCAGGGCCAATATATCATCCTGAAGCAAGCAGGTTTGAAGACCCCCCAAAAAAAATTATTTTCCAGGTAAAACAATATCTTCCAAGTAGGCAGGCACACACCATTTTCTGAAAGGACTTTGGCAATGGGACTGTTGACAAGTGGGAGAGCAGGGCCAGGGGAACAACCAGGGAAGTGGCATAACAGAAACAGAGCCAGCAATTGGATTTTCGTGCTCAGGTTCTATATGCCAAAACTGAGGCTTCGAGAAAGGTAGCAGAGGTCCCTAGCCTTGGCCCACATCCTAGTCAACTCAGCCCAGACATCAGGTGGCTCCACCAGCTTCCCAGATTGCAGACCACATGATTGGGTGAAAGTGGCCACCTGAGCAAGGGAGCAGAGGCAAGTGAGCATGTGAACGGGGTGGGCAGGGCTTGTGATCAGCCTGAAGTGGGCACAGCAGAAGTGGGCAGGTGAACAGGGGGGCAGGGACATGTGATTATGGAAGAGATGTTCCTCGAGAATAGAGAAGGGCCGACCTGATGATGAAGGGATATGGCCAGGAACCCCCTGAAGCTAAAGAGGTAGGAAGGACCCTCCCCTGAACCCTTTTCCCAGTCCCCAGACACCCTGATGTCAAATTCTGACCCCAGATAGGGGAGAGCTTGTGTTCCAGTTTGTTTAACCCAGTCTGTAGTCATCAAAGCAGCAGCCTCAGGAAATTTACACCTCCTTGCCCACCCATTTGGGAATGGACAGGGCTCTGGGAATAGCAGGGGCCAACAGGGAGATCTGCCCATGTATCTGTGCCTGGGCCTGCCTCCTAGCCTCCTTACCCCCAGGACTCCTCGAAGTGGGCTCCACAGGGCAGGCTGCTTTGTTGGAAGTGCAGTTAATTGGGCTTAGAGACTCCTCCATTTGCTGAACCCTGGACTATAAGTTGATGCAGGTTACTCCAAAGCCCTGCCCTGTCCTTACCCACAAGGCGTTTCCCCTAATGAGTCCAGCCTGGGGCTCTGCTTTCTGAAGCACCTGGGATGACAGAAGCAAGCAACTGGGTTTAGATATAAAAGCAAAAACTGGGTCTCATAGAAGGGGAGCAGAGGTCTCTAGTCTTGGCCCACGTCCCAGTCAACTCGGCACAGATGACAGGTGGCTCTGCCAGCTACCCAGGGTGTGGGCCCACATGATCAGGAGGAAGTGGTCACCTGAACAAGAGGGCAGGGGCAAGTAAGCAGCTGAAAGTGCACCTGTGAAGAAGGGGAAGGGGTAACATGGACAGCCAGGACTGCGCATGTGATCAGCGGGCAGGGCCACGTGGATACCCAGGAGTGCGCAGGTGAACACCGAGTGGGGTTATGTTAGGACAAAGTGGGGCACCTGAAGATGGAGGAGCAGTCACGTGAGGATGGAGGAGAGGCCACTTGAAGACTACGGGAGATTGAAGGAATGGGGCCAGGAGCAATGGAGCACCAGGAGCTCCCACAGCCGACCAGGCAGAAAGGACCCTGCCCTGGAGCCCTCAGGGGAGCACAGCCCTAGATGCCCTCATTTCAGATTCTGGCATCCAGAAGGGGGAGCACTTGTTCCTGTTTGTCTCAGCCAGTCTGTAGTCATTGGAGCAGCAGCCTCAGGAAATAGACCCCTTCTTTGGGAGCTTTGAGCGGGTCTGGGAACTGCTGAGCCCTGTGCTCCAGGGCAGGGGAGACCCCTGCCCACTAGACCTCTCACTGCAAAGCTCCCAGGGAGATCCATCCCTGTGTCTGTGCCTCCGCCCTGTCTCCTGCTCCCGGGGCTCCTCTTCAGTGACAGTGCAGTGGGCACACCAGGCAGGCTGCTGGGCGGGAAGCTGCTTGGTGGGGAGCGCAGGCCAGGTGGTTCAGGGACCCCCCACCGCTTTTCCCAGTCCCCAGCTGCCGATGATGCAGGGCACTCCCCAGCCCCACCCTTATCTCTCAGGCCTTTCCCCTAATGAGTCCAGTCTGGTGCTCCCGTTTCTGAAGGGAGCTTTGACGGGATCCAGCAACTGGGTTTTCGTGCCCGTAATCTAGATGCCAAAACTGAGGCTCAGAAAGGGGAACAGAGGCCCCTAGCCTTGGCCCACCTCCCAGTCATCTCAGCCCTAAGAGTGCAGTTCTGGTCCTATAATATGACATTGCAAAGGTTTGAGCCAGGTCCCCAGTTAGGATCTATTACTGACTCCTATGTAACTAATGTCAAAAACCACTTCTAATGTACTTCTCCATGTCCTATTACCTCCTGTAAGAACTGGACAATCTATAGCTCATTTATTTTTCAGCTGGAGCAGCCATGTTCCCTAGTTCTGGCCAATGAAATGTAAGGGCAAGTAAAGGAAGCTGGGAAGCTTATGAAGAAGGTGTCTCTCCCGCCGAAGAGAAATGGGAGTAAGAGGAGTAAGATTTAAGACCTCCCTGTTAGCTGCACCTGCTGCCTGCCCATGAACTTGATCATGTGAGCAGGGGCTACTGGGAGCTGCTCGGCCCTCTAACAGCCATGAGAATCACAGAGACTCCAACCCAAAATCCTGACCTCGTGAGCCATGGAATGAGCATCTTGTTGTGTGAGAAAAATCATGTCCTGTTGAGACAAGTATCAGTTAGACAGCCTGTAATTCAGAGCACCATTCATTCTAAATGGATACTGAATTAAAACACTACAAAAAGGAGAAAAAGGACAAATTGGATGGTTGTGGAAATGGCAGCAGAGTCCAGATTTTGGCTTAGTCAGCCGTGTTTGGTTTCCCAGGAGAAAGAGTTGGTGCTTGTGTCTGGACTGTGGAACCTCACCTTTCTGACCAGGTGGATAGCATTCTATTTTGTCATCCTCGGAGGAGACCTTTGGCTGAAGAGTAATCAGCACTAATTAGTCTGCTCCATCTTTCCCTGGGCTCCATGTGGAATAAAGACCGAGAAGCAGTTAGCAGGCTCTGGCCTGGCAGCTGTGATGCCTCTAGAAGTTAGGAGGACAGGTTACTCCCAGGGGCCATCCATGTGAAAAGGAAGCAAATCCCCCCAATCCCACCCACTAAACTGAACTATGTGGTGGGTGTTATGGAAAGTGGGTGTCTGCTACTGAAATATGAGTGGGTTTAAGCCACTGTAAAAGGATATGGCCCTAGCAGAAAAAAACCCTATAAACAAGGAAGTATTTATAAGAAAGTGAATGTAACCTTTAAAAGGATATGGAATAGTTATACAATCAAATGACTCTTTTCTTTACAAAAGAAATTGCTATTGAGCTCCTTTAAATATCAAATCCCCTTGACAATGAAAGAAGAACTTTGAAATTCTCAACCTAAACTAGTAAGGATGCCAATTGAAGGTTAACTGGAAATAAAGACAAAGCTCATAAACTGCAATATGAGTGAGGCAATATTGACAGACTTATTTACGTGGGAAATATTGACTGTTTTCCATCTTTTTGCTGAGCTGTCTGGACATGGTCTCTGCCCTGCTAGAGGATGCAGTTGAACATAGGAGAGAAACTTTTAACCAGCAGGAGACTTTAATATATACCATATTTCTATACAACAGTCTTCTGAAAGAAAGGATCAGAGTCTTAAAAGAGAAAAAGAGGATCCTAATTTAGACATCAAATAAGGTTTCTGGAGGAAGTGGCATGGAACATAGACCTGAAATATGATAGGTGTTATTCAGAGGAGGAGCAAGACAAGCATTCCAGGTGAGAACACTCAATTTTACAGGGATACTTAGACTGCAAAAATATATAATTGAACCTGTAATATATTCATTAAACTTGACCTTTGGAAGCAGCTGGACAACCCAAACTACCATCCACATGAATATCCTGGCCCTTGTCAGCACAAATTCAAAGCTTTGGCTGTATTGCCATTCTCCGGCCATCTGCACCCCCCTCTCAGCTCCCCAAGAAACTCATCATCTTTAAGCTAAAGATAGTAAATAGATGACAAGTGGCCTCTCAATTGATCATTCTGAGCAGTTGAGAAGTGGCCCCTGCTAATTACCTTAAAGTTTCTCCAGGAGTTGTTCTTTCTGACACATCTTTCACATGAAAAATAAAGAAAAGAAAAAGAAAAAAAGAGAGAGAATGTAAGAGAAATTAACATCTTTGAATCTGAAACACAAAGACGACTTTTCTATTAACCTTGATAGATCTCTAATTAGATAGAAAGACTCCAATTCACTAACAATTCAACTCCAGAGAAAATAGCATGTGAATGTTATCTCTCTGTCTCTCTGTCTCTCTCTCCCCTGCCCCTCACACACACTCACATACACACAGAAGTTATAATACACTTTAAGAAAATATAAGGCTCAACCCTAATCTTCCCCAAGTAAAGAAATGCTATTTTAGTTACCTCCAAAGAGAGAATTTCTATAGCCTTCCAAAGCACTTCTTTTCAATCATAATAAAATAGTAATATGCAAATTAACCATCACTCCATTACACCCACCAGCCAATCAGGAGTGGGTATGCAAATTAGCCCAATCAAGATGGCTGCAGCCATAGAGCTTACAGGAAGGAGGCTTGGGTTTCCCCAGCGATGGAGGAAGCCAAGCTTTCTCTACACCCTGGCAGGTCCAGGTCTCCACTCAAGGCTACAAAGTTTCAATTATAGGAGATAAATAAATCCCAGATACCAGGGCCTCCACTTGGGTCATCAAAGGGCATGGCCAGTCTGAAAACCACCACAGGTCCCTCGCCTAGGATGCCCCATGTCCCAAAAGAACTCTCACTCTGATCTGGGATAACTTTCAGGTCAAACCAGCTGGCCCCCACCCATGCATCAGGCCTCTATACTACCTAATAAAAGAGTAATATGCAGATTGACCATCACTCCAACAGTCAAAGTTGGCTGCTCCCACGTGGACACAAGATGACCATCACAAATGGCCAGCTGGGGAGGGCAGTTGGGGACAATCAAACCTGCGGGGGAGGGCAGTTAAGGGTCACCAGGCCAACAGAGGAGGGAAGTTGGGGATGACTAGGCCTGCAGGGAAGGGCAGTTGGTGATGACTGGGCCAGCAGGGAAAGGCAGTTAGGGGCAAACAAGCTGTAAGGGAGCATTTAGGCATCAATCATGCTGGCAGGGGAGAAGTTAGGGAGTGATCAGGCTGGCAGGCAGAAGCAGTTAGGGGCAATCAGGAAGGTAGGCAGGTGAGCAGTTGAAAGCCAGTAGTTCTGGATTGTGAGAGGGATGTCCCAGATTAGAGAGGGTGCAGGCTGGGCTGAGGGACACACACACACACACGCACATGCACAAATTTCTTGCACTGGCCCTCTAATATTATAAATATCCCTGAATTTTTAATGAAACATAAATTTTTAGTTTATTTCTTTTTAATCAAATGACCATATTTGTCAGTTCTATATATATTTGGGGGTGAAATACTGCTATTTAATTTGAAAAGTGTAAGTTATCATTCCCATTTCCCCCCAAACATTTGTCATATTTGCTATTGTATTTATTATTTATAGTGTACCATAACAGTATAACATTCTCTCTGGTAAAGAGAACATAAAAGAAAACAAGCAAACAAATAAAAAGCAAACAATAAGCCCTTTGCTCTAAAGGAGTTATCAGCAAGAACCTCCTGAACTCCCCAAGTATCAATTAGATTTGCTGAACAGTCATGATAAAGCACCAGGGCTCTTAATTTATTTCATTCCATTAATTTTCCTCCATAATGTCAGAGAAAGCAGAACAAGAACTGAGTGTGAGAAATAACATATCCAGGAAAGAGAATGTTAGCACATGCATCTAGATTGCAGAAATGCTCTTCAAGAAAAATTGGCTCGCTAGGAAAGTTTGACATTCCTGGACAATGGATTGTGTTGTAGTTTCTGCCCTGACTTTTTTTTTTTCTGTAATAAAGTATTACATGTAGTAGTATATATATTCTTTTTTTCCCCATTGACCTTCCCCCAGGCTCCCTACCCCCTGTCACATGCCTTCATCCCACCCTCCCCTAACCTCCACTGTCTTGTGTCCATTGGTTGCACTTATATGCATGCATACAAGTCCTTTGGTTGATTTCTTTCCCATGTCTCTCCCTAGCACTCCCAAGCCTTCCTGCTAAAATTTGGCAGTCTGTTCAGTGCTTTACTGCCTCTGTATCTATATTTTTGTTCATCAGATTATAATGTTCTTCATTTCCCATAAATGAGTGAGATCATGTGGTATTTTTCTTTCATTGCCTGGCTTATTTCACTGCTGCAAATGGTAAGAATTCCTTCTTTTTTATAGCAGCATAGTACTCCATTGTGTAGATGCACCATAGTTTTCTAATTCACTCATCTGCTGATAGGCATTTAGGCTGTTTCCAAATCTTAGCGATGGAAAATTGTGGTGCTATGAACATAGGGTTGTATATATCCCTTCTAATTGGTGTTTCTAGTTTCTTGGGATATATTCCTAGAAGTGAAATCACTGGGTCAAATAGGAGTTCCATTTTTAGTTTTCTGAGGAAACTCCATACTGTTCTCCACAGTGGCTGCACCAGTCTGCATTCCCACCAGCAGTGCATGAGGGCTCCTTTTTCTCTACATCCTCCACAGCACTTGTCATTTGTTGATTTGTTGATGACTGCTATTCTGACAGAAATGAGATGATACTGCATTGATGTTTTGATTTGCATCTCTTGCATAATTAGTGATTTTGAGCATGTTTTCATATGTCTCTTGGTCTTCTGTCTTATTTTGAAAAGATTCTATTTAGGTCTGTTCCCATTTTTTTTATTGAATCATTTATCTTCCTTCTATTAAGTTGTGTAAATTCCCTGTGGATACTGTAGATTAAACCTTTATCAGTGATAACATTTGTAAATATGTTCTCCCATACAATGGGCTTTCTTGTTGTTTTGTTGATGGTTTCTTTTGTTGTGAAAAAAGCTTTTTATTTTGATGTAGTCCCCTTTGTTTATTTTCCCTTTAGCTTCCATTGTCCTTGGAGCAGTATTGGTGAAGAAATTGCTTCGACATATGTCTGAGATTTTTCTGCCTGTGGATTCTAGTATTTTTATGGTTTCCCAACTTACATTTAAGTTCTTTATCTATTTTGCATTTATTTTTGTGTATGGTGTAAGTTGGTGGTCTAGTTTCATTTTTTTTGCATGTATCTGTCTAATTTTCCCAAGATCACTTATTGAAGAGACTATCTTGACTTCATTGTTTGTTCATGCCTCCTTTGCAAATATTAACTAAGCATTTACCTAATATTTAGGTAAATATCTGGTTTCTCTATTCCATTCCATTGGTCTATATGTCTGTTCTTGTGCCAGTACCAGGCTGTTTTGAGAACAGTGGCTTTGTAATACAGCCTGAAATCTGGTATTGAGATCCCACCTACTTTGTTCTTTTTTCTCAGGATTGCTGTGGCTATTCAGGGATCTTTTTTTTATTCCAGATGAATTTTTGGAGAGTTCTTTCTAGGTCTGTGAAATATGCCATTGGTATTTTCATGGGGAGTGCATTGAATCTATAGATTGCTTTGGGTAGTATGGACATTTTAATGATGTTGATTCTACCAATCCATGAACATGGTATGTTCTTCTATCTGTGACTTCCTCTATCTTTTTTTTCAGTGTCTTAGTTTTCCACATATAGGTATTTTACCTCCTTAGTTAAATTTATTGCTAGGTATCTTAATTTTTTTGGTGCGATGGCAAATGGGATTGTTTTTTTAGTGTCTTTTTCTGTAAGTTCATCATTGGCATATAGAAATGCCATAGATTTCTTGGCATTAATTTTGTCTCCTGCTACATTGCCGAATTCATTTATTAAGTCTATTAGTTTTGGGATGGAGTCCTTCGGGTTTTTTATGTACAATATCATGTCATCTGCAAATAAGGACAGCTCTACTTCTTCTTTTCCAATATGGATGCCTTTTATTTCTTCTTCTTGTCTGATAGCAATGGCTAATACTTCCAGTACTATGTCAAACAGGAGTGGTGAGAGTGGGCATCCCTGTCTTGTTCCTGTTCTTAGGGGAAATGATTTTAGATTTTGCCCCTTGAGTATGATGTTGGCTCTGGGTTTCTCATATATGGCTTTTATGATGTTGAGGTATGATCTTCGTATTCCCACCTTGATGAGAGTTTTTATCAAGAAAGGGTGTTGGATTTTGTCAAATGCTTTTTTTGCATCAATTAATATGACTATGTGATTTTTACTCTCTATTTGTTTACCTGATGCATCACGTTTATTGATTTCAGATATTGTACTATGCTTGAAACCCTGGGATAAATCCTATTTGCTCATGGTGTATGATCTTTCTGATGTACTGTTGGATCTGATTTGTTAGAATTTTGCTGAGGATTTTGGCATCTATGTTCATGAAGGATATTGGCCTGTAATTCTCTTTCATTGTGTTGTCTTTATCGGGGTTTGGTATTAGGGTGATGCTGGCTTCATGGAATGAGCTTGGAAGTGTTCCTTCCTCTTGAATTTTTTGGAATAGTCTGAGGAGGATGGGTTTTAGTTCTTCTCTGACAGGTTGCTTGCCTCCATTTTGTTTACATTTTTTTCTGGTGATGCTTGTTTTTCTTTCATATGTGGGCTGTTCTTTGTCTCTCCATGATCTCTGTACTCTGGGTGTCTGATTATGTAGCTCTCTCTCTCTCTCCTGCATTCATCTAAAGGCAAAATACAACACAACAAGGTACAATGCACATGGCACTGAACACAAATGTGTTCATGATATTAATAACCACAAATAAAGGCAATCACCAGAGAAAGGCAAATTAGAGGAGAGGAGAGAAAGGAGAAGGAAAAAAAAGAAGTGCAAAAATAAATTTGGAAAAGGAAAAAAATGTAAGAGTGAAAAGAGAGAGAATAAGAAATAAGAGAGGAAAAAACTATATATATGGGGATAAAACTCCAATAGAACAGCCACTAATCCCAACACATGCCAGCAACAAGTACCTGCAGCTGAATGAAAACTACTAACAACAGCTAATATCAAGTGAGGCAAGGGAAAACAGAAGCAAAAAACAAAAACAAAACAAAAAAGAAAATGAAAAACAATCTCACAAAAAAAAGCATAAAAAATCAATATAATCAACAATCTAGCAAACAACAAAGGACAGAGAAAAAATAAATAATAAAAATTTAAAAATGTTTTAATAGTGATAAAAGAGAAGAGAGAGGTGTGTATGGACTTGGAGCAGGGGATTTGTAATTAGATATGTAAGTAGGGTGAAATTTTAACAGGGTAAAAAGAAGGAATAGAGTAAGAAACAGGACAACAAAAGGGAAAAAGTGAGGAAGAGCATGATGGCATAAAGGTAAAGTTGAGATAGAGTAAAATGATGCTAAAGGAAAGATGAAAATAGAATGTAGAACACTAATCCCAAAGTAAAATAAAAAGAAAATAAAATGACACTTTTTTTAAAAAAAGGAAAAATAGTAATAGTAATAAGACTGATTGAAAATAAAAATGTAATAATTAAAAAGGTAAAATCAAGCAAGGAAAAATTCAGTTTCTTAAGTAAAAGATGAAAAAAATAAAAATAAAAATGTGCAGTAGTGAAGGTCATTCACTTCCCCTATTGTTCTGTTTGACACACCTGTTTCCTAGTCAGGACAGCATTGAAGTTCCCTGTACTCCTCTGCTCCTCAGTATTGTAAGCCATCCTGATATTTAAGCAGGCAGTATGTCTTTATTTTTTCTATTCCTTTATTTTTGTTTACACAGAGTCAATTTGTGTTTCAACCTCTGGGTGGCAGTGTTTCTGGATTGACTTCAAAGTCTACAGGTTCTCTCTAGCTAGTGTTTAGATTTTGTTTTCCCTGTAGCACTTAATACCAGTTTGGGGAAGGAGGTTGCCCCAGAGCTGGTTCTCTGATGGTTATTCCCTGCTCTGATCCCCAGGTTCCAGAAAAACAATTTTCCCCTGCAGTCTCTTAGAGTGTCCCCAATTGTTCTTATATATTGGCTTAGTAATCAGGAGCAAGGATTTAAAGAGGAAAAAAAGAGAAAAAAAGCCAGCATAAGGGTCTGAATTCCGGAGCTGCATGCATTTCTATGTAGTCTTTTTTCCCCTTTGGTCTAAGAAGCCAGCACACTTTTAAAATTTTTAGGCTGTCCTTTTGCGCCCAGATCAAATTGGGTTGCTTTTTAGAGTTCCCTTCTGTTAGCAGCTCTGCAGACCCCCTTGCATATTCACAGACCATCCCAGCCCCAAAAACCATGGATTTTTCTAAGCACAGACTTTCCCCAGTCCTCCAGATCTCCTGTGGTGTTTCTCTCTCCTGCAGGGACCACAGACCTCACCTTATCCCAGGTCAAATCTGATCTTTTTGTGAGGGAGTGTAGAGCTCCTCTGAATCCACATGCTTGTGGCACTTGGGGGAGCAATGTTCTCGGGTTCACAGCTGTTTAGTGGGTGCCGTAGTTATAGATTCCCCAGGCTTTTCAGGCGTCTGATAACATCCACTTTCCCCTTCAAGATGGTGCAGTCCCCGAGTCCAAGCCAGTTGCTCTGGGAGGGAATCCAGCAGCAGTTGGGGATGCCCGGTCAGGGGATCCCTGTCCAACAGTCCCCCATAATCTCCTGGCATATAGCTTTCCCTCAACTCACAAACAAACACTCCCCATGTGACCACACACTCTCCCTTTGTTTTCTGACACACTATCTTGTAGTCTGCCTTCCCATTGACAGTCATCTTCCTCTACCCTGATCTTAATGTACACGTGAGGCTGCTTCATGATTGGAGGGAGTGGGGGGGAGGAGAACCACACCATTGTACCTCATCTATAACTCAGGCATGATGCCAGACCCCACCATCCTTAGTGAAACATGGACTTGGGTTTGAGTTGTATCAGAATGGAGCCACAAAGAGCCCAGACTGGACTTTCCCATCTCAATCATGGGTTCCCTGGAGGGGATTAGAAACATATATTAAAGTGAACATTGGAATCTTCCTTTTCATAGAATTGTGTACAATGTAAGCCCAGGATGCTAACCCTTTTGTGATTTTCCTGGTTCCATATGTAACTACTAGAGGCCCAGCACACGATATTCATGCACAGGTACAGTCCCTAGGCCTGACTTACAATCAGGGCCATCTTCCCCAGGTGCCCGCAGCCGCCCACCCCCAGTTCCCCATTTGCCATCAGGTGATCAGTGCCTGTCGGCGGTGGGGAAGGGACCGGTCCACTCACTGGACCACTCACTGGTCCGCCCCCACGGTGGGTGGCCATCAGGCGATTGGAGCCTGCCAGTCAGGGAAAGGGACCAAGAGGTGGTCAGTGTGCCTCATAGTGACAGGTCCAGCAGTCGTTCTGGTCATTCTTCCATTAGAGTCAATTTGCATATTACCCTTTTATCATATAGGTTAGAGACCTGATGCACATGTGAAGGCCAGCTGGCCTGCCCTAAAGGGGGCCCCAGATCAGGTGAGGGGGTCTCCGGTGGGAAGCAGAGTGGGATGGGCGAGGAGCTGCCACAGTTTGCAGGTCAGCCACACCCCAATGAGGGTTGGGGTCCCACTGGGTGTGGGGTGGCCTGGGTGAGTCACTGCAGGTGATTTGCAGGCCAGCCATGTGTGGGGGTGGGGATAGCCTGGGAGAGGTAGGGGGGAGGGGGTTGGCCAGCCACTGATCCTCAGTTAGGGTGAGAGAGGCTGATCAGGGGTGGGGCTAACGGGGGGGAAGGCGGGGCTGGGTTCACTGGCCTCAGTGGGTGTCATAGCGACTGGTCATCTGATTGTCCAGTCCTTCTGGCTTTTTATATATATAGACAGATTGCCACTGATGATATTATAAAATTAAACTTTTTGTAGCTTGAATGTTTTACTAATCCTTGACTTAAAATAAAACAGACAAGAGTGTGTTTAGTAGAGAACATTTAAAAGATTTAAAAGCTTTGATCTGGTGACATAAAATGTTGAGAATGAAAGGCACTGAATGAATATTTTGCTTGTTAATATAAAAGATGAGGGAATATTTGCTATATTCCTTGATGACATTAAAAAATATAAAATATATAATCCATATATTGTGCATGAAAGTTTTTTTCAGCAGATTTTCTTGTTGTTGTTAATCCTCACCCAAAGATACCTTTTCAAATTTAGCTTATATGGCATGCTGAGTGGACTCGGCCTTAACTCCTTTGCTATACTTCTCAGTTGTTTCTGAGTGCAAGTGGGAAACAGAGTTGCACTATATTAAGCCCCCTTGAACCTCAGCATAACAAGTTTAAATGAAGGGAGTTTCATTTAACCATATTATCAATATGTTTTATAAAAATGGGTTCTGACAGGTCTAATAATCTAGAGGCACTCTTCAGCCATTCAAGTATTATATGGTGATTGATGTTATATTTAAAAATAATCTACAGGTGTCACAAGACATAGAATAAATGTCACCTATGTAATCAAGTTCCTTAAAATAATTGAGGTACCTGATATTACAGGTTACTTTATATATATATATAGAGAGAGAGAGAGAGAGGGGGGGGGGGGGGGGGGGGAGCGCACGCACACTCGTGCGCACTTACACCAGGGTTATAAAATTCAAACAACCAAAGGCTTGACTGAATGCTAGACTGTGCACACAGCAGGCAAGTGGGCTGAATTGCTGACCTCTCAGAGAGAGAGCAAGGTGGGGCTGATCATCAGACCCTGCTTCTCTCTCTGGGCCTCACCAGCATCCAAGCCTCTCTCTCTCCCAGAGGTCAGCAGTTCAGCCGGCTGGCCAGCAGCCTGGGGCAGCTGCTGATTAACACTGCCTCTGTGATTAGGCCTGGAGATAGGCCCAGAGATGCTGACTAGCATAGAAACTGACCAATCAGAACCAAATGACTGCCTAGGAGGTTTAGCTTTTGACGTTGCCTGGCATAGAAACCAACAAATGAAAACCAAATCTAATTGAATTGTGAGGAGCCAATGGATGCCTAGGAGGTGGAGCTTTCTATGCTAACTGGCATAAAAACCAACCAATCAAAATCTAATCTGGGTGAACTGTGAAGGCAGAACCTAAGGTGGGGGCTGAGAAAGGGTTTTAAGGGCAAACGTATTTGGTGTAAGGTATAAGAAAGTGATTCAATTTCTTAGCGACCAGTTTGGCAGTATAGTGCATATAGCTGGTTATCAGTCCAGATATAAGGATTATGAGTTTTTGTCTGCCAGCAGCAACTCCTCCTGCTGAAAAAGGCATACTCCCCCCACCACACCACCATTTAAGCAATCCCATTTTATATAATCTATCTCTACTAATAAGAGGATAATATGCTAATTAAACCAGGTTGACTGGCCATCTTCCAGATGTCCAATTTCCTTCCAGACAAAGCCATGGTGATGGGGGCCAAGGCAGAAACAGTTAGGGGTGATCCTTTGGATTGGCAGAGGGATGTCTGACTACCGGTTTAGGCCCGATCCCAGTTGGACATCCCCTGAGGGGTCCCTGATTGGAGAGGGTGCAGGCCAAGCTGAGGAACCCCCATTCATGCATGAATTTCATGCACTGGGCCTCTAGTTTATAATAATGGAATATATTGTTTAACATGATAAAGCCTGAATAGGCTCATTAACTCTAAATTTGATTCAGTATATCCATTTCTTTTCATTTGCAGAACCATGATTCTGTAGTTCTATAACATTAGCTTAATTATGTGAGCAGTGAACCACCCCTAAATGTAGATTCATGTTTAGTTTGGTGCAAAATAAATATTAATGTTGAGATTTTTATTTCTGAAATGCTTTTCTGAACAAATTAATTCATCTCCTTTATTTTTCTTGGGATTTCTAGAGTACAGCACAATTAGAAATTATAAAATCATGGCATTTTAGGAGTGAGGACCTTGGAGATCACAGAGATGAGAAGAATATATTAAATGACTCATGACTATGAGCTAAATAGTTCTTATATAGGTACCAGAATTATAATCCTATCTAATAAAAGAGTACATGCAAATTGACTGTAGTTCTGCTATACCCACAAGCCATGCTCATTAGCCATGCCCATCAGCCAATCAGAGTGAGTATACAAATTAACTCAACCAAGGTGGCTACTGCCACAGAGAGAGCAGGAGGAAGGCTTGGGTTGACCCTGGTAATGGAGGAAGCTAAGCTTTTCAAAAATCCTGGCAGGCCCAGACCTTTGCTTAAGGCATCAAAGTTACAATGGCTGTCGCCACAAAACAAGGCTTAGATTGCCCCTGGTGATAGAAGGGAACAAAGTTTTGAGGAGAAACTAAGATGGCAGCATAGGTGAACACCTAAACGGCTGTGTCCCACAACAATTACAAAACTACAACTAAAAGACATAACAGACACCATCCAGAACCACAGAAAAGCTGGCTGAGTGAATATTTTACAACTAGAAGTAAAGAGAGGGGCTCACAAAGACTCAGAGGAGCTGTAAAAAGCTGAGGTACAGTTACACACATATGGAGAGGAAGGGCAGTGAAGGGTCTGGCTGGCTTCCACTAGCAGAAGGGAGATGGAAAATCCTGACTACACTGAACCCCACTTCTGACTCCACTGAACCCCAGTTCCAGCCAAGACTCATCTGGGGGGAGTCTGGACTGTCATGAAAAGGTAGGAGTGCACAGAAACTTAGGGGAGCTGCAAAAGGCAGAGGTCTGGAGGCACACGCAGAGAGGACTGACCGCTGATTGTGCCACTGGCTTTCTCTAGTGGGAGGAAAACAGAACCTCCCAACTGCACTGAAATCAAGGTTCGACTACATTAACCCCAGTTTCAGGCAACACCCTTGGGACCCAAATTCACATGGGTCCCTAGAGTGCATAGAAACTCAGGGGAGCTGGAAAGGCAGAGGTCTGGAGGTGCCTGCATGCGTGCACACAAAGGTATGCAGCGATTACCCAGGAGCACTGAAACCCAAGGGCTGCCATGTAGGGCAGGGCTGAAGGGAAGCCAAGGCTATCTGCTCAGCCCTGAGACTCTCCCACATCCAAGCCCAGCACAGAGGCTGTTGCAATCTTGCAAGTCTTAAGGCTGAGTCCAGCATAGAAATTCTTCAGGTGCAGACACAGCTGATCCTCACAAGCAATTGGCCTGGAAGTCAATTCTCTCCAGTGATATCAACAACAATCAAGAATTAACTACAACAAGATTGTACACACAGTCCATAAAGGGGTGCACCAAGAGTGTCCACCCTCAGGTAGCTGGGGAGGCAGAGCTACTGGGCCATATAGGACACCTAGCACACAAAGCTACTCTACTACCTTAGGGAAGCAGTGAAAATGCGGAGAAAAAGGAACAGATCACAAACGAAAAAAATGGAAGGAAACAAATGACTGGATATAGAGTTCAAAACCACGGCTATAAGGTTTTTTTTAAGAATTTCCTAGAAAAGATGGGTAAATTTAGTGAAACCCAAGAGGAGATGAAAAAGGACCAACTAGAAATTAAACATACACTGACTGACATAAAAAATATTATACAGAGACCTAACAGTAGACTAGAAGAATGCAAGAATCAAGTCCAAGATTTGAAATACAAAAAAATAGAAAACACTCCACTGGAAAAGCAATAAGAAAAAAGAATCCAAAAATGTGAAGATAGTATAAGGAGCCTCTGGCACAACTTCAAGTGTATGAACATCAGAATTGTGGGGGTGCCAGGAAAAGAGAGAGAACAAGATACTGAAAACTGATTGGAAGAAATAATGACTGAAAATTTCCCCCACCTGGTGATATAAATAGACTTACAAGTCCAGGAAGCACACAGAACCCCAAACAAAAGGAATCCAAACAGAACTACACCAAGACACATCATGATTAAAATGCCAAGAGCAAAAGACAAAGAGAGGATATTAAAAGCAGCAAGAGAAAAATAGTTAATTGCCTACAAGGGAGCACCCATATGATTGTCAGCTGATTTCTCAACAGAAACTATGCAGGCCAGATGGGAATGGCAAGAAATATTCAAAGTGATGAATAGCAAGAACCTAGATTACTTTACCCAGCAAAGCTATCATTCAGAATTGAAGGGCAGATAAAGAGCTTCACAGATAAGAAAAAAACTAAAGAGTTTATCAGCACCAAGTCAGCATTATATGAAATGCTGAAAGGTATCCTTTAAGAAGAGGAAGAAGAAGAAAACGGTAAAGATAAAAATTATGAACAAATATATATCTATCAACAAGTGAATCTAAAAATCAAGGGAATTGAAAATCTGATGAACAGAATAAACTGGTGAATATAATACAATTAGGGGCATAGAAAGGGAGTGGACTGATAATCTCAGGGGGAAAGCGGAGAGGGAGGTGGCAGGGAGAGACTGGACAAAAATCATATACCTATGGGGGGAGGTAAGAGCAGAGGGTGGGGTAGGAGCCAGCTGGAAGGGAGCTATGAGAGGGAGGGAGGAGGAACAATTGTAATTATCTGAACAATGAAGATTTATTGAAAATAAAATAAATAAAATAAAATAAAAGGCAACAAAGTTTTAATACCCTTGTGAGCAGAAGGCTTCGCTCTGCTCCAGGCTACAAAGTTTCAATTGTAGAAGATAAATAAATCCCAGATACCAGGACCTCTGCTTGGTTCACCAGGGGGGCATGGATGGCCTGCAAACTATCAAAGGCCCCTCCTCTAAGCTACCCCATACCCCAAGGGAACACCCACCCTGATCCAGGACACCCTTCAGGGCAAACTAGCTGTCACACACCCGTGTACCAGGCCTCTATTCTATCTAATAAAATAGTAATATGCAGATTGACCATCACTCCAACACACAAGATAACTGCCCCCATGTGGTCAAAAGAACCCCCCCCCCATGTGGACACAAGATGGCAACCACAAGATAGTCAGCAGGGGAGGGCATTTGGGAGGGACCAGGACTGCAGGGGAGGGTAGTTAGGAGCAAACAGGCTGGCAGGGGAGCAGTTAGGCATCAATCAGGCTGGCAGAGGTATTGTTAGGGAGTGATTAGGCTGACAGGCAGAAGCACTTAGGGGTAATCAGGAAGGCAGGCAGGTGAGCAGTTGGGAGCCAGCAGTCCTGGATTGTGAGAGGGATGATCTGATCGGGCCTAAATGGGCAGTTGGACATCCCTCAAGGGGTCTCAGATTGGAGAGGCAGCAGACTGGGCTGAAAGACACCCACCTAACCCCCATGTATGAATTTTGTGCACTGGGGCTCTAGTTACATTTATAAATGCCAAAAAGGAATGACTGGATAATATTACAACAAAAAGGTTCAAACTAAAAGCTGAAATAGCAAGTAAATTATTAGAGACTTAAATTTAATAACTTAAAGTAGATTCATTAAAACCTGAATAGATAACTCAAAGGAAGTTGAGAATATTGCTGAATATAGGGAGAAATTTACTTCCAAATGTGTGCATGCTCACTAGATCTCACGAATCACATGCCACACTTTCTCCTTTAAAATTGAACATGAATATTTTTATTGTGATTCTTTGACATATTCCTACTACTCAACATGAGAATGTTTTGCTTCTCCTTCCTAATGAATTACTTTATTGTTTACCAAACTATAACCATTAAAAATTACCCAAGAAATATTTTTTGAGAAGTTAATCTTACTTTAAATTTTCCCCATGAGGTGACACATCTTTACATTATTGGTAGCGTTTTTACAATTCTTCATATTCTTTATGGCAAAGACATCTTGTACAAAGTTATATCGTTTCAGATTCATAGAATTATATGACACTTGAGATATGATTCATCAGAATACGAAACAGCATTCTCCTGTAATGCAGACTTCTAATTTCTCCAGACATTTCCTCCTAGCAGGCTTCCTCTCTGTGCTTATTCTTATGACAGTTGATTGGCCTTCGCCAAATAGTCCAAGACAGCTCTCAGACTTCCCTTTCCCTCATTTTACAATACATTTGGACTAGTGGCTATAGAACAGTGTATTTTAAATTTTTAGCATACATTAGGGTAATGTGGAGGGCTGTGTTGGGAACCCAGATGCTAGAAACTCAGCTGCAGAACATTGGAAAACCAGGGAGCTCCACACAATGGATTGCTGCAAATTTTTCACAATTGTTGCTGAAAGTAGTTTGGGAGTGAAAAACAGTTGGTGTTTGCTGTGTCTGAAATGTAAAGGAATCAGAAATAAGAAAGACAGCATTTTCAAAGGCTAAAGACTCGCAAACATTGAGAGGCCTTAGGATGCCTGAAGCTGCTATTCCCTCCCAGTGTCTGCCACCTTGGCACCCAAATATAGGATATCTACATTTTTTTTCTATGCACTTTTCTAAATTATCCTGCTCTGCATTGACATGACCTTTTTAAAGTGTCATTCTAAAAGGTCATGTTCTCTTCCTAGACTTGTTTATCTTTCAGTTTCCAATGTGTAGTTAAGAAAATTGAAAGGCTGTTCCAGGGGTGAATGCTGTTTTCTCCACATTGGTGCAGCTTTACTAGGGTAATCTGTGATCAAACGCTGTGAGTTTCCGCCCTTGCCTTCTTCTTCCCTACTTGAAGCCTCGGGAATAGATAAGTGAACAGAAAGGCAGACGTCTGGATAATTTTATCTTCCCTACTCATCTTTTGTGCCAGTGCCCAAATCACTATTAAATATCACCTTAGCAAACAGAGGGTAGAAAGTTATCTGTCCAGAAGTAGAGGCAAAATCATAGGTTTTTCTCAGGTTAGTCATGGGTACCTGAATTGTCTCCATATATGGTCCTGGATCACTTATTGAAGGAAACGATATATCTAGAAAGAGATCTAGGAATATAGCCAATGGATTCCAGTATTGTTTGAAATATTAAAAACTGAAAACAAACAAAATGCTTATCAAAGTGGCTTCCATCTGTGGAGGCTCCATTATGTCCCGGTGCTGTGTGTGACGTGGCCTCGAAAGGGAAGATAAAGATGGAGAAGACACACCAGCTTTCCAGTCCAGCTAAAAGCTGACACAACTTAATGAAGCTTCTCTACCTACTATTGCACTAGGACCAGCACTGGATGAAACGGCAGTGTGGACTGTTAGAGAGAGGATTACTGCTTGTCCTTTCTTACCACTCCCCACCCTGCGTGACTTTGGTCTCTCAGGTTTCTCTTCCCCGCTATTAATATCAGAAGCCAGCAAGCAGGCTGGTAGGTTGGAAAACCAATTCACAAACATTAGGTATCACCCTCTTCCAAATGGTATCCTTATATTTTCCTTCAATCTTAATAGATGTCACCTGAAAAACAAAAAGGGTGATGAGAAAGGGCATGTGGCCTGGTGCAGGGGTTGACCATCTGGGGCCCCTCGGCCAGACCTGGTTCGCTGCCTGTGTTGGTGCACATTACAAGCGCCGTATAAAAGTCACACAGAGGAGAGTTTTTAAATTTTTAAAAGTTGGGAGGAAATATGCCAGGAATATTTTATGGCATATGAAAATTATCAAATGTCAGGTTCCATAAACAAAGTTTCCGTGGAGCACAGCCATGCACATTTGTCCACACATGTTCTGTAGCCTTTTCTATGCACTTTTGTGATCTTTCGTGTCACAATGGCATATTTGGGAAGTTCCAAGAGAGACCCAGGGTGACCCACAAAGCCCAAAATATTTCCTTATCAGTTCCTGCACAGAAGTTTGCTGACTTCTGGTGAAAGGATTTGGAAACAGCCTGTTTAACAAAGTAACACCAACTGTTCTTGGCCATTGAGCTGCTCCCCCTTTAAAGTGCTAATGTGGTTTTGCAGCTCCAAATGGGGACTAGTTTCTGCAGCAATTCCTGAGCTGACCACTGAGGAGCCCTTCTTTTCATTGCATGTTTCATGTCTTACATATTCTGAGGAACGCCAATTCGGGCAATGTCATTCTGGAGCACGGGCCCTGAAAGTGGGGACACAAAGTGAACAAGCAGGAATGAAGAGCTAAAGCTGAATTATCTGTGAACGAATTAGCAAGAATAGCCCAGATGAAAAGAGGATTTGAATTCTAAGTGTCTCTCAAATTACACCCACAGGATAGATGGCTCCTACTTGGGAGCATAACAACCTGGCAAAACAAATTTGAGGAAATAATCTTATCTATTAACAAACAATCCCATTATCTAGGCCTTGTAAAAAAAAAAAAAAAAGAAAAGAAAAAGAAAAATGGTCATTCTAAATAGGGGAAATGTCACAGAAAAAAAAAGTGGCTGTCAGTTTGTCAGTTCAGTAGAATGCCTGGTAAATGTTAATGCTAAATCCACAAAGCATGAGCTTTCTTTAGTTGTAGTTCCTAAAGCACAGGAAGTCAGTAAATATTAGGCAACAACATTTCCCATCGCTTCGCTTGGGATTTTATAACAGGGTCAGACTGTTCTTTCTGGAAAAAAAGAAAACAAACATGTTCTCCCTTTGTGGAACAATAGCTACCTCTAGTGGCTATCTTGTTGTAATGCTTTCCTCAAACTCTCCTAAAAAATTATAGAAGTGGAATTTCCCATCTTTCCAAATTTTAAGTGTGAGTCCACTTATTTACGTCGGCCTGCAGACTGAAATGTCCCAGGTTCAATTCCAGTCAGGGGCACATGTCCAGGTTGTGGGCTGAATCCCTAGTGGGGAGGGGGAGGGTGCTGGAGTCAGCCGATAAATGATTCTCTCTCGTCTCTGATATTTTTATCACACTCTCTCCCTTCTTATCTGAAATTAATAAAATATATTTTAAAAGCTCTTTGACTCTAGACTGACACCTTTTGACATACCTGAGTCTTGGTATTCTCACAGCACTGTTTTGAGTAGCAGTGAAACTATAGTCAGAAGCACTCTATATTATAATGTATACTAGAGGCCTGGTGCACAAAATTTGTGAACTGGGAGGGGGTGGTCCCTCAGCCCAACCTGCATCTTCTCCAATCTGGGGCATGCCTCTCACAATCTAGGACTACTGGCTCCCCACCTCTCACCTGTCTGCCAGCCTGATTACCCCCTAACCACTCCCCTGCCAGTCTGATTGATGCCTAACTGCTCCCCTGCTGGCCTGATTGCCCCAAACTGCCCTCCTCTGCTGACCTGATCACCCACAACTACCCTCCCCTGCCAACCATTTTGTGGTGGCCATCTTTGACCACATTGGGGGCATCCATCTTGTGCAAGGGTGTGAGGGTCAATTTGCCCATTACCTTTTTACTACATAGGAGGATTGCAAATAAGAGATGATGATATGTTATTATCACATATGATCCTTAGAAGTTTTAAAAACATGCCAAGAAATTTGAGAGATGTGGGATCAGTATAGGAATGGGCAACAGAGCAGTTGTGGCCCAAGAAGAGGAGAAAATAGGTTGCTTTCTGAAAGCTAACATGTGACATCAACTCCAAATGGACTGGAAAAAAGAAAGGTGAAGTCCCCCTGGATTCTGATGACTACGCTGAGCTGAACATCATTGGTTTCCTCTTTCTTTCCTGTTCTCCTCTACTGGCAGCACCCTATTTGTTTTGTTTTGGGGCTTGCCCTCTTATGCAGTGTGGGTCACTAGTGGCTGAGTCAATCATACTTGTAATCCTCAGAGAATGGATTTGGCCATGTCTATATGACCCCACCCAAGCCAGTGCAGCAGCATGCATGGCCATGCTAGGAAATACTTTTTCTCTGGCTATTTAAAAGGGGGTTAGAAAAAGCCCCACCCCCATTTGAAAGAAGATATTGTCATGTCTGCACGTGGCATCTGAAACTCCTTCAACTAACGCTGACTGCGAGGGGAGACACTGATGACAGCCTGGAGGTGACAGAGCAGGGAGGCTGGCGACAATGATGACCTGAGCCCTTAATGACAAGGTTGCATTGTGGGCCGAGCCAACCTCAGAACTGCCCGCCTCTGACTTGTGATGCTGAGCCCATTGTTTTTAAGCCATCTTCAGTTGGGAATTCTGTTGCTTGCATTGGAAAGCATTCTTACATATTCCTCTGAGGCCTCTAGGCTTGGAAATGCCAGCACCTTGGATTTCTTTCTTTTAATCATCTGTAGCATATGCTCAGAGCTGTAATTCAATATAATGTGTACCATAATTTTTATATTGGTGAAACAACAGCAGGTCAGACTAAAGAGGAATCTATATTGGTAAAATATCTGTTTGATGAAGGATGGCATCACCCCGGCTTTACTTTTATGAATAGGCACACTGTTCTTATCTCCTTTCACTGTGCCAGGCATGGAAGTAGGATTAGCGGTAGGATTAACCAGTTAACTGCCACGTGTCCAAAACAGAAACCATCTCCACACGCCACAACATTTTGAATTTAATTGCGTCTAGAGACACTTATGGTGTACAAAGTGTTAAATAAGATCCTCATTCTGAAATGTGGGTTCTCATTGAATAATGGGTTTGCTCTCTTCTTAGTCTCTACCAACATATATCCTTTTATCCATCATATCTTACTGAGAGCTCACCTTCTCACATGTTTTCCCAAATTAAATTCACCTGCTAATTTATGTCCCCTTTGCACTCAAGACTAAGGCTGCATTAGATACAACTGCTTAAATTTTCAGCTGCACGCCGGCATATTCTGTCTCTCTAGATACACACCCAGATTGCAAGGAGCTCAAGCAAGGAGAAATTTGGGCCTCCACTTGTTTATAAGTATGTATGTTCTCTGACTTTTCTCAATTCTTCCATAATCCTCCAATATTTAGCTTTGGATCTAAACATAGCCTTTACCAGTAAGTGGTGAGAACTGCCCGCCTTAGCAGCCCTACTCACATAATGGTGTTGAGCAGTACAGATGGGCTAATGAAGGTCAGAATGACCTTGCTCTTTATTTTGCAGCCTACAAAGTTCCTTTTTAGTTTTATAAAAGCTGGTCCCTCTCCCTGAGTGGGGAGAATCTGGCTACTTATGTGGGAAGGAAATAAGTTGGAATTTGGCCAAACAACAGATAGCACTATCACCCAGACCCAGAGTCCTGCTTTATGTCAGCTATTATGGCAGAGTTTCCTTTCAACTCTGGACATTCTTAAAATAACTAATGGCAGAGACTTAATGAGTGCCTTTTATGTGCCTGGGATCATTCTAAGAGCTTTTCCATATGTGTATTCATTTAATATTCACAGCAAACTGGTGAGGAAGGCATAATGATGATTTCTGATTTATTCATAAGGAAACAGAGGCAGAGATGGGTGAAGAAACTTGACCAACTGACAAATCTGTGATTCCACCTTGGCTAATCTCACTGCATAGCCTGCTTTCTTAATCATACATTACAGCATAGTGTGTGTTCCTTGCTGCACCCCTCCCCTAATTAACTATTGATCTATTCATGAGATATATAAGCATCTACTGTGTGCAAAGAGCAGAAAGTTCAAAGACAAATTAGACATCATCTCTGCTCAAATCAACACCACAATCCAGCTGGGAAACAAATAGAAACACAGGTATCAGATTGAGGACCCAACATCCCTCTGGACGTTCTCTTTCTACTATGTCATCCACCCATTCAGTGCTTTCTTTCTACTTTAATAGATTAATGTTTAACTGATGAGTGCCTTTTATCCATGATTACTTTGTTGTGTATATTAATTTACTAGGGCTGCCATAACAGAGACTCTCTGTCTTGAAACAAGGTTTAATTTCCCATGTTTCTGGGGGATAGAAATCCAAGATCAAGGTATCAGCAAAATTGGTTCTATTTCAGGCCTCTCTCCTTGGATTGTAGATGTCCATCTTCTCCTTGGGTCTTTACAAGTTTTTCCCTCTATACCTGTCTGTGCCCAAATTTCCTCTTCTTATAAATTTTATTATAAAGACAACAGTCAGATTGGACTAAGTTCCAAACTAAGGACCTCGTTTTTACTTAATTACCTCTTCAAAGGCCCTCTCTCTAAATATAGTCACAATCTTAGTTACTGAAGGTTCAGACTCTGATATATGAATTTTTTTTCAGGGTGGGGGACACAACTCAGCCCCTTATGCTGCATTAACTTCTCCTCACTAACTTCTCTAAAAAGTGCTTTGACAACTTTAATAATTTTAAATCCTCAGCATTTGGAAGAATTAAAAACCTTTCTCAGCTCGAGGCAGGGAAAGACAAACATAATTATGCATATTACAAGCTATGTGTATAATTAAGATGTTGTGAATAGTCCTAGGGACATTCTTTCATTTATTAAAAAAAACACAGCCTGGAATTGTTTTCATAGGCCAATTTAATATTTTTCTCATTGCAAGGTATTACATATGTTACATATGTATATTACATATAAAGTGAAGTTTATCCTAAAAACAAAAGCTAGGTTGAAGTCCTTTTTTCTGTCCCTTTTAGAGGTTAGTCTATCTCAAACATCTTCCAGGGCAGAATAAAATGAAGAGTTGACCCTATGAATGAGAATAAAGGAAATAGAAGGGTTGAGAAGGCCTTAATACATGAGTTATAGTGAGGCCCATTATTCATTTCAGTGAAACTGAAGGCAGTACTTCCTGGGAATAAATTTTACCTTTTTAAATAGTTACAGGGATGTAAAGTACAATATAAGGAATAGTAGATTTATTGAGGAATTGCTTCATAAATTATATGTGTCTAACCACTATGCTGTATACCTGAAATTAATCATCATCCTATCTAATAAAAAAGGAATATGCAAATTGACCAAACCTCTGCTACACCCACCAGCCACGCCCACCAGCCAATCAGAGCGAGTATGCAAATTAACTCAATTCAAGATGGCTATGGCCACAGAGAGAGCAAGAGGGAGGCTTGGGTTGGCCCTGGCAATGGAGGAAGCTAAGCTTTCTGAAAACCCTGGGGGGCCCAGGCCTCTGCTTAAGGCAACAAAGTTTCAATGGCTGCCACATGGAACAAGCAGAAGGCTTGGCTCTGCTCCAGGCTATAAAGTTTCAATTGTAGAAGATAAATAAATCCCAGATACCAGTGCTTCTGCTTGGATTGCTGGGGGGTGTGGCTGACCTGAAAATCACCACAGGCCCCTCGCCCAGGCCACCCCATAGCCCAAGGGAACACCCACCCTGATCCAGGACATCCTTCAGGGCAAACCAGCTGGCCCACACCTGTGCAGCAGGCCTCTATTCTGTCTAATTAAAAAGTAATATGCAGATTGACCATCACTCCAACACACAATATGACTGCCCCCATATGGTCAAAAGATCCTGCCCCCATGTGGACACAAGATGGCCACCACAAGATGGCCAGCAGGGGAGGGCAGTTGAGATGGACCAGTCCTGCAGGGGAGGGCAGTTGGGGGTGATCAAGTCTGCAGGGGAGGGTAGTTAAGGGCAAACAGGCTGGCAGGGGAGCAGTTAGGCATCAATCAGGCTGGCAGGGGAGTGGTTAGGGGCTGATCAGGCTGGCAGGCAGAAGCAGTTAGGGGCAATCAGGAAGACAGGCAGGTGAGCAGTTGGGAACCAGCAGTCCTGGATTGTGAGAGGGCCTAAACGGGTAGTCTGATATCCCTCAAGGGGTCCCAGATTGGAGAGGGAGCAGGCTGGGCTGAAGGACACCTTCTTCCCTTGCACAAATTTCGTGCACTGGCACTCTAGTACCTAATAATAGACAAACATGTAAATTGGTCATACTTCCACTATGCCCACAGCCAATCAGAGTGAGTATGCAAATTAACCCAACAAAGATAGAGGTTAATTTGTATATGTAGGTTCCCAGCAGCCTGGGGCTCAGGAACATTCTCAGCACCCAGATCACTCCATGGTAGACCCCTGGTGAGTCCTGAGCAACCTAGGAAGGGCCTGAGCCAGGGGGCTAATGGGCAGGGGCAGAGTCGGGTGATCGGGCTATCTGAGGGGTAGGGGCAGAGCTGGGCAATCAGAGGGAGCTAGGTGATCAAAGGGAGCTGGGGGGCCCCTGTCTAGGCTCCAAGCTCAGGCCAGCGGCTTGGGATCTGGGCAGGCATGGAGCTGGGTGATACAGAAATCGGAGGAAGCTGGGGGTCCCTTGTCTGGGCCAGAGCCTTGGGGCATGGGCAGGGGTGGAGCCTGGTGATTGGAGGGAGCTGGGGGGGGGCCCTGCCTAGGCCCTGGGTTATAGGCCTGGCAGGCGTGTAACTGGCCATCAGTGGGAGCTGAAGGGCCTCTGCCCACGCCCCAAGGCTTAGGCTTTAGCAGGGGTGGAGCCAGTGATTTTAGGGAGCTGGGGGAGGAGCCCTTCCCAGTCCTGAGGCTTTAGACCTTGTCAGGGGTGGAGGTGGCGGGGGCCTGCCCAGGCACTGAGGCTTTAGGCCTTGGCAGAAGTGGAGACAGAGATCAGAGGCGATTGGTGTGAACTACAGAGGAAATAGCTTTTCTGACTGCTCATTGGCTAAGCTCCCTGTTTGCCACTGATAATATTCTTAGTAACTTGAGTATAAGAATCCAAAAAGGTGATCTAGGGCTTTTCTACCACACTCCTGGAGAAAAAAAGGAAGGTCTGTTGCTAGAGGGCTAAGAAATGTCATATCCTACCCTAGCTCTTTGGCTCAGTGGATAATGCCTCTGCAGTTTGATTCTGATTAAGGGCAGGCTCCTCTCTGGCTGGTGCCCAAGTCAGGGCTCATGCAGGAGGCAACCAATCAAAATGTTCTTCTCACTTCGATGTTTCTCTCTGTCTTTCTCTTTTTCTTCCACATTCTCTAAATATCAATGGAAACATATCCTCAGGTGAGGATAAAAAATAAAGAAATAAATGCCATATCCTATGAAAGACACATCTTGAAAATGCCTAAAGAAAGTTGTCATTTTTTCATAGTGACGGGACTAGAGTCCGTGTTGATGAAAACACCTTGGTGGCTGTGGTGACTGGCAGTGGCTGCAGCAGTAGGGTGATGGGGCTGGTGCCTTCCCCTGATCAGCCCGGTCACCTCAGTAGGACATCCGCTGAGGGCTCCCAGTATGTGAGAGGGAACAGGCTGGGCTGAGGGATCCAGTTCCTCCCCCCCCTCCCCAGTCCACAAAATTCATGCACTGGGCCCCTAATATAAAATAATATTGGATGTCAATTGTAATTGACAAATAAAAAACTTTAAAAATTACATTTTTTTTTACAAATAAGTAATAAAAAATTAAGAAATGGATGGCATACAAATGATTATGAAAAAATACTATAAACAACTCTATTCCAACAAAATGGACAACCTAGATGAAATGGAGATATTCTCAGAAACATTCAAGCTCCCAAAACTCAATCGAGAAGAATAAAAAAAAACCTGAATAGGCTGCTAACTACCAAAGAAATAAAAAAAAATCTTCCAGCGATAAAAGCCCTGGTCCGAACACATTTATAGAAGAGTTCTACCAAAGATTCAAAAAAGAACTAAAAACTCTACTCCTCTAACTATTCCCAAAAATTCAAGAGGAAGGCACACTTCCAAGCTTATGCTATGAATCCAGCATTACCCTAATTCCAACACCAGATAAAGACACCACAAAAATAGAGAACTACAGGCCAATATCTTTGATGAACATAGATGCTAAAATCCTCAACAAAATTATAGCATATCAGATTCAGCATTACATTAGGAAGATCATACACTATGACCAAGTGGGATTTATTCTGGGGATGCAAGGATGGTGCTATATTCACAAATCAATAAATGTGATACATCACATAAACAAACAGAGAGACAAAAATCACATAATCATATCAATCAATGCAAAAAAGCATTTGACAAAATTCAATACTCTTTCTTAATAAAAACTCTCAGCAAAGTGGGAATAGAGGAATCATACTTCAACATGATAAAAGCCTTATATGACAAATCTATAGCCAGCATCATACTCAATGGGCAAAAACCATTTCCCCTAAGATCAGGAACAAGACAGAGATGCCCACTCTCACTGCTCTTGTTTGACATAGTACTGGAAGTATTAGCCATAGTAAACAAATAAAATGAAGAAATAAAAGGCATCCAAATTGGAAAAGAAGAAGTAAAACTATCTTTATTTGCAGATGACATGACGCTATACATAGAAAACCCCAAAGACTCCATCAAAAAACTACTAGACCTAATAATGAATTTGGCAATTAGGCAAGAAACAAAATTAACACCCAGAAATCTATGGCCTTTTTATACACTAATAATTAACTCACAGAAAGAGAAGTGAAAAAAAAACCAACAATCTAACTTACCATTGCACCAAAACAATTAAGATACCTAGGAATAAACTTAAATAAGGAGGTAAAAGACCTATACACAGAAAACTACAGGACACTGAAAAAAGAGACAGAGGAAGACATAAAAAAATAGAAGAATATATCATGTTCATGGATTGGCAGAATCAAGATCATTAAAATGTCTATACTACCTAAAGCAATCTACAGATTAATGCAATCCCCATTAAAGTTCCAATGGCATATTTCAAAGATCTAGAACAAACTCTCCAAAAATTCATCTGGAATAAAAAAAGACCCCAAATAGCCAAGGCTATCCTGAGAAAGAAGAACAAAGTAAGAGGAATCACAGTACCAAATATCAAGCTATAATACCAAGCCACGGTTCTCAAAACTGCCTGATACTGGCACAAGAACAGACATATAGACCAATGGAACAGAATAGAGAACCCAGAAATTGAACCAAGCCAATATGCTCAATTAATATTTGACAAAGGAGGCAAGAATATACAATGGAATCAAAGTAGTCTCTTCAATAAATGGTGCTGGGAAATTTGGTCAAATATATGCAAAAAAATGAAACTAGATCACCAACTTACACCATACATCTAAACAAACTCAAAATGGTTAAAGGCTTTAAATGTAAGAAGGGAAAGCATAAAAATCCTATAAGATTCCATAGGTAGCAAAATAGCACTCATATGCCATAGCAATATCTTTGCAGACACAGATCCTAGGGCAATGGAGACTAAGGAGAAAATAAACAAATTGGACTGTATCAAAATAAAAAGCTTCTGCACAGCAAAAGAAACCATCAACAAAACTACAAGAAAGCCCACTGCATGGGAGAACGTATTTGTCAATGATATTTCTGATAAGGGTTTCATCTCCAAAATTTACAGAGAACTCATACAACTTAACAAATAAATGATCCAATCAAAAAATGGGCAAATGATCTAAATACACACTTTTTGAAAGAGGACATACAGAAGGCCCAGAGACATATGAAAACATGCTCAAAGTCATTAATCATCCAAGAGATATAAATCAAAACAACAATGAAATACCATCTCACACCTGTCATCACATAGCTATCATCAACAAATAACAAGGATGTGGAGAAAAAGAACCCCCCCCCCCCTGCACTGCCAGTGGGAATGCAGACTGGTGCAGCCACTGTGGAAGACAGTGTGGAGTTTCCTCAAAAAATTAAAAGTGGAACTCCTATTTGACCCAATAATACCACTTCTAGGAATATATTCAAAGAGAACAGAAATACCAATCAGAAAGGATATATACACTCTTATGTTCACAGCAGCACAATTTACAATAGCTAAGATTTGGGAACAGCCTAAGTGCCCATCAGCAAATGAGCGGATTAGAAAACTGTGGTACATCTACACAATGGAATACTATGCCGCTATAAAAAAGAAGGAATTCTTTCCATTTGCAGCAGCATGGATGGAACTGAAGAACATTATACCAAGTGAAATAAGCCTGTCAGAGAAAGATAAATATCACATGATCTCACTCATATGTGGGATATATTGATCAACATAATTTGATGGACAAGAATAGATCTAGAGACAAATGATAGGGAGCAGGGGTTAGAGAGCAATTAAAAGGACTTGTATGCATGCACATAAGCATAACCAATGGACACAGGCACTGAGGCGGTGGGGGCTTGCCTGGCATGGGAATAGCTGGGTGGGTGTCAATTGGGGAAAAAGAAGACAAATGTAAAACTTTAGACAATAAAAAAAAAGTGGATAGCACTTTGTAATTTGCAGTATGCTTTACTGAAGTAATAGTCATGTCATAGGCTAAAGCAATTTTTAGATATTCCTTGTTCATTTCTTCAAGATGGTAAACTATGGCCTCCCAGCTGTGTTCATATCCTTTTCATGTAACTGTACAGAATTCCATAGTGTGAGTGTTTAATTCACCCTCTAGGGACATAGGCAATATAACTGAATTCCTACCTAAATTTCATCCTGGTATTGTTTTACCCAGGAATTCCTGTGGCCTAATATAATCCTATGTAATAAAAGGCTAATATGCAAATAGACCAAAGGTGGAACAACTGAACAACCAGTCACTATGATGTGCACTGACCACTAGGGGGCACACACAGAACATGGTGGGCATTGGCCATGGTGGGATGGTGGAGCAGATGAGCAGGAGCACCAGACTAAGGTGGGGTACCAGTCATGTTCTTTGGGGCGAGTCTCTGGTGGTTACTGAAAATTCTTTGCTTCTGTCTGCCACAGTCCTGCCCACCACTTGCACTCGCTGCCAGTGCCCAGCACTGGCCCCAATCGCTCAGCATGGTCAGCAGGTGTGAGCAGCAGCTGCCAGGCCCGATTTCCCCTCTGGGCTTCTTCACCTCCCTCTGTGCCTGAGGGGTGATTGGGGCAGCAGACAGACACAGCTCGCACCTGCATTGGACTTACTTGCACCCGCTGTTGGTGAAGGCCCCAATCACTCTGTGCTATTAGTGGGTGCAAGCAGAGCTGGTGCTGTCAGCACATGGGAGCTGGAGCAGGACTGCCAGCAGACAGGGGATTGGGAGATGGGAGGGGCTGGGCGGGAGTGTGGAGTGTGGAGGATGGGCCAAGACCCGCTCCTGTGTACACTGCAGCCTCGCAGCCCACAGTTCCTTTTGAGATGCACAAATTCATGCACTGGGCCCCTAGTCCTCTAATAAAATTTTAAAACTCCATTTATTTCTAATGATTCATAGGAACATTCTCCATAATTGCTGAAGAGGGATTAATAGATTGTATAAAAGCCATTGTTAAAAATTAAGTAAATGATAATTTTATCACTGTTACTAAGCTACTTTATTTGGACATAAATGAAAGGTTTATAAAAGAACACAAAGTAGGTTTACATCATGAATTTTTCTGAAAATTAAAAATTTCCCAACAATAGCCATCTGTTAAGTCCATTGGAACAGCTTTTCATTTCTGGATGAAATTTGAAGTTAATATATTAAAGAAATTCTTGTGAAAAAAATTATTTTATTATGGCAGCACATTGCCTTCCTCTGGCAATTTTTAATTACTTGTCAATACAAATGTTATAATGATTCAGAACATCATTTTCTTACTCATAAAATCCAGAAAACTTTGCAAACAAAATAATGAAAGCCTTCCATAATCCTAGTACTGTTCTATTCCAAGGTAAATTATTAGATAATTTATAAGTTTTTTGCTGTTTCTAATATTCTTGCAATTTTCTGATTCTTCCATATTACTATCAACCTAGCTAATATAGTGCATTTTTTCAAAGTACAAGCAGTAAAAACTTATGTAAATCTCTTTTAAAGAAAAACCTGTCTTTAGCTCCCAATGTTGACTTAAATTACTTTTATAATAATACTAGAGGTCCAATGCACAAAATTCGTGCAAGAGAAGATCTTCCTTACCCTAGCTGCCGGCACTGGCTTCCCTCTGGCACCCAGGACCCGGGCTTCCCTCACAGCCACAGCTTCATCTGAAAGGTTTCCAGTCTAATTAGCATATTACGCTTTTATTATTGTAGATTACTTATGTAGGTTCAAACACCAAACTAGGGACATTCTTATCATTCTTATGCAACTCTAATGCATTTATAATCAAACAATAAAAGTTTAATTTAATATGCCTGATCCATTTTTTCCAGAAGTGTTTATTGAGTATGTACTATAGGCCAGGAACTAATCCAGATGCTGGAGTCACAGCAGGAAAGACCACAGATGAAAATCTCTCCCCTCTTGGAATTTATATTCTAGTAGATGAGAGAAAGAGAAAGACAATTTTTTAAAAAACATTAACTACATACAATGTTAAATGGAGATGAGTTGGGGACAAAAAAGTAGGAAAGGAAGTGGGCAATATGAGAGGAGTATTTATTTTTTAAAAATCATTATTTATTGTTTAAAGTATTACATGTGTCTCCTTTTTCCCCTCATTGACCGCCTCCAACCATCCTTACCCCCACCCCAGGCCTTCACCGCCCCATTTTCTGTGTCCACTCATTTTTAACAGAGAGCTGCATGTGCCAGTGCCAGACGTGGTGCATATAAGTTTTGACTCACACTCTCTTTCCTAGAACTCAGGGCTTCACCTAAC
Source organism: Lasiurus borealis (assembly GCA_004026805.1). Lineage (NCBI taxonomy): Eukaryota > Metazoa > Chordata > Mammalia > Chiroptera > Vespertilionidae > Lasiurus > Lasiurus borealis. Next base: position 60,880 of record PVJN01003237.1, read on the forward strand.
ACTGGGGAAGATTGGGAAAATGGGAAAATTGAGTCTAGCTCTATGACTAAAAGAAGAGAAAATCCATGTTGGTGAAAACACAACAGTCTTAGCATGCTAATATTCCCTTCCTGAATTGAGCAGACTTACTCCTGAGAAACAATGGAATATCCCTTGCAGGTTTGAACCACCTCACTGAGCATATAGCATGGTTGAGAGAGACTCAGAGTGCACCCTCACTGTGGGTGAAATTCCAAAGAAAGAGGAGAAAAGGGTGATTGATTAAGCTCTACTAATGTTTTCCATCCCATCAATCAGAGGATGGGGGAAGAGAGACTCCAGGAGTGCTAATCTAGGAAAATGGTCCACTTACAAATATCATCCTTTTTCCTACTCTAGCCTCCTCGACACAGCTGCCTGAATAATTCTGTTGAACACAAGTCAGATGGTATCACTTCTTTGCACAATGCCTCCATCTCATTCAGGGTAAAAGGCAAAGTTTCTTAGAATGGCCTCTATGGCTCTTCCTGAACTAACTCCTCCGATATTCTTAAATCCTAGCCCACACAGCCCCTTCGACATCATCTTTTCTCACTGCACCACAGCCACATGGGTCTCCTTGCTGTTCCCTGGATGTGCCACATTTGCTCTCACGTCAAGGCCTCTGCTCTGGTTGTTCCCTCCAATATGTCTGCATGGCTCACCCTCTCACCTCCTCCCCTTCCCAATGAGCAATAAGATGCTTCCAGAACCCAGGTATGTACTGAGGCCTGTATAGTTGATGTTACATCCAAACTGATACAGATATACCCTGAGACACACCTTGATTCCTCAAAATCGCAACAAGATTGAAAAGTTGGCAACCTGAACCATGGCCTAATCCAAGCATTGGTGGATCTTCCATAAGATCCAGTCATCCAAGTAGGCCCTACCAGTAAGAGACTTCTATCCTGGGTGAATAAATGGGCTGTCCAGTTTATACAACTTCTGTGTCTATATACCAGAAAATGTGAATTTCGTGTTCTTTTTGTAATACCCAGTTTTAAAGATTATTCAATTTAGTGTAACCATGGCAAATATAGTAAGAGTTAGATAGGCTATCAACCATTGGCTAGCCCACAGAAGTTACACTGTGATAAATGGAAACTAGACTATTCACAAGAACATACACGTTTGTGTTCTCTCTCTCTCTCTCTCTCTCTCTCTCTCTCTCTCTCTCTCTTTCTCTCTCTCTCTTGCTAATTGGAAATGATCCATGCATATTTTAGCCATATAGCTTTTTGAGTTCCTTTATTTTTAATTAGCTTTAATAGCTTTATATTTTCTTACAGCTTGCCTCATATTAAGCTAGGCTTCATAATATTCTGCATTTTGTGCATATTTTTATTAGTTTCATCTTATCAATTTGTATTTATTTCAATTTCAATTTGTATTCACTTCTTCATAGGCCCGTGTTTATTTTCTTTTTGTCACTTTAATAATATTTGAGAAACTATTTAAATTCTTTACAGGCTTCTTTACCATTAAAAATTATATTATACAACTAATTTGGGTAAAGTTCAGAAAATTAGTTAGCTAATTATAAACACTGACTAGTGTGGGAATTGAGGAACTGAGATATAACTGTTATTCATTAATTATTTTAATCCTCACTTTCCCCACCCCTAGCCCCACCCCAGTTTTCTAAATTATCTATGATTCTCAACCTGGCCCCACAGTACAAGTATCTGAATTGCTTTTAAAATTGCCATTGTGAGAGACCCATCCCTGGTCAACTTAATTCAAATGTGTGCAGGCTTATGCAAAAATAAAAATAAAACAGAAAAGACCTTCCTAGGTGATTCTAATATATAGCCAGGGTTTTGATTTATTCCAAAATATGGATCTGACTTGAAGTGAATTGACAGTCCTCTCTCCCACAGCTATCATCACAAATAAATCTGAGGATGTATTATAGGAATTCTAAGTTCTACAGATCCATTTGGAGACTCTAACAGAACCCAGCATCACAGCAGCAAAGCAGAAGAGGAATTGTATAATTGTACTTGACCTGATTAAAGCTGGACAGATCTGGAGAAATCATGTATCAACACTCATTTTACAGAAGAGAAAATAGACTCGGAAGGGGCTGGTCTGACCCCTCACATTAGTTATGTGTAGCAAAGAGGGGAGAATTCAGACCAGGCAACTTATATGAAAACAAACACAGGGATTGGCTTATGAGAAAAGAAATAAATAAATGTTATTTTCTCCCTCTTATTCCTTCCCGGAGACTTTACTATGTGGCAAGAGAAGCTGTCAATGGAAATAGGGTAATGCCAAACTCTTGTGATGGCTCTGTGGAACTCAAGCTCAATGGATGTTTAGGAATTAGTATCCAAAGTAAAATACACCAAAACGAGCGATTAGTCATCCTGCAGTCTTGACCTCAATAGAGAATTAAGTACAAAGCTTGGATTAAAACCTTGACACCTGTGCGGCTCAATCCTAAGGCTGTCTGGCTGTCTCCCTCAATTGTGCTGATGGCTGTTCACCAGCCCTGTGGGAATGCACTTTGTCACAGGGAAAATATTTATAAAAGTCTCCTTCTAAACAGCTGGTTAGAAAGGGCAAGAAGAGGGCCTGGATTCTCCCCGCTCTGGTATTTGAAAAAGTGTAGTTTAAAGCTGCTCATGTCTAACAGCTGTTATGGGCTGTCAGGATACAATTCTCTGAATGTCTTGAGTTGTAGATACATCACCCCCATCCTGACTTTCTGGTGAAAGAGGAAAAGATTATATCAAAAAGGACCCCCCCCCCCAAAAAAAAGCCAGTTTTTAAAAATATACCCAAATAAGTAACAAATTAGAACAAAATCTGAACAACCATTTGAAAAAAAAATAAGAAGGAAAAAAGGAGTTGTGTTGTGGTAGGAAAATTTTCTGCTGGTTTTGGCTCACATCCCAAGAGTTTGTATATGCTGACTCTCCATGTCTAGTCTCTCAAAGAATTTCATGACAAACTTGTTTGGAAGGGTTCTGGTTAGTGAGAAGGATAAAGAAGCCAAAGTTAAATGTCAAAATTGTACCGAAGACTGAACTAAGTAAAAATCTTTTTGAACATTTGAAGGAGTGAAAAAGAAGGAAGATTATTTTTAGCAATGTATTGTTCTGAAATTTGAGAACTTAATAAGGGAATATAAATAAAGAAATGAATATTATTAGTTGCATGCACACTCTCCCTCTCCCCCCACAACTTTCCTATAACCTTCCATTTCCATCTGCAATACTTGCAGTAGAAACCACAGGAATGGTTGGACTCTGAAAGTTCATGGTTTCAGAGAAGCGATCCTGCTCAAATGAGGTTGAAAAAATAGCATATGAGTTGAGGTGATCAAAAGAATTAGCCAGAGGCAAAAGAAGTGAAGTTACAAGTCAGAGTCAAGATAATGAACAAGGTGGTGAATATCCAAGACAAAGAGAACACCGTAGGCACTTCTTCAAATTTGTTTCTTCATTTGTGCAATGGAACCAGTGATACCTATCTCATAAAGTCATCCTGAAAATCAAATAAGATAATTTGTTCTGTGTAAAGTGTTTAGAACAAATAGTGCCTGCATATATATTAAGTGCGCAAAATTACAGCTCTTCATTACCTTTTATTACTCAACATGTTTATTGATGCTCACTGTGGAATAGGAATTGTAGTAAGTGCTTGGAATACAAATAGGAGTAGGACATTCTGCCTGGAGGTGTTCAGCAGGCCAAGTCCTTGTAGAGCAGCGGTTCTCAACCTGTGGGTCGAGAACAGTTAGCAGGGTCTCCTAAGACCATCAGAAAACACAGATATTTACATTAAGATTCATAACAGTAGCAAATTACAGTTAAGAAGTAGCAACAAAAATGATTTTATGGTTGGGGATCACCACAACATAAAGAACTATATTAAAGCGTTGCGTCATTAGGAAGGTTGAGAACCACTGTTGTAGAGCAAGCATGTTAAACTCAGGGGGTCCACAATGAATATTTTTGTAGCCCAGCAATTGATGGTATGTAAGAAACATTTTTTAAAAAATTTCTTAACTTAATTTTAAAATATCCTGTTATACATAATTCTATCTAATAAAAGAGTGATATGCAAATTAATCATCACTCTGCTACACCCACAAGCCATACCCACCAGCCAATCAGGAGCAAGTATGCAAATTAACCCTACCAAGATGGCTGTGGCTACAGAGTGAGCAGGAGGCTTGGGTTTCCCTGGCAATGGAGGAAGCCAAGCTTTCTGCCTGCCCTGGCCTGCCTTGGCCTTTGCTTAAGGCTACAAAGTTTCAGTTATAAAAGATAAATAAATCCCAACAAAAATGGAAGCAGCCACAGAGCTGGAGAGAGCAGGAGGCTTGAGTTGCCCAGGCAATGGAAGAAGCCAAATTCCTGCAGCCTTGGCCTGCCTTGGCATCCGCTCAAGGCTACAAAGTTTCAATTATAGAAGATAAATAAATCCCAGATACCAGGGCCTCCACTTGGATCACAGGAGGTGTGGGCGGGCATAGCCAGCCTGCAAACCATCACTAGCCCCTCACCCAGGAGGCCCATGCCCCAAAAGAAATACCATCCTGATCCAGGACATCCTTCAGGGTAAACCAGCTCTTGGAATATGAGCCAAAACCAACCCCTACCTGTGCACCAGGCCTCTATCCTATCTAATAAAAGAGTAATATGCAAATTGACCATCACTCAACACACAAGATGGCTGCCCCCATGTGGACAGAAGATGGCCACCACAAGATGGCCAGCAGGGGAGGGCAGTTGGGAGGAACCAGGCCTGTAAGGGAGGGCACTTGGGGGTGACCAGGCCAGCAGAGGAGGGAAGTTGGTGGTGACTGGGCCTGCAGGAAAGAGCATTTGGAGGGGACCCAGGCCTGCAGAAGAGGGCAGGTAGGGGTGACCAGGCCTGCAGGGGAGGGGCAGTTAGGGGCAAACAGGCTGGCAGGGGAGCAGTTAGGCATCAATTAGATTGGCAGGTGAGTAGTTAGAGAGTGATCAGGCTGGCAGGCAGAAGTGGTGAGAGGCAATCAGGAAGGCAGACAGGTGAGCAGTTGAGAGCCATCAGTCCTGGATTGTGAGAGGGATGTCCGACTGCCCATTTGGGCCTCATCCACCAGGATCAGGCCCAAATGGGCAGTCGGACATCCCTCTAGTGGTCCCAGATTGGAGATAGTACAGTCTGGGCTGAGGGACACACACACCCATGCATGAATTTCATGCACCTGGCCTCTAGTTATTAATAACAAACTACAACATTCGCCAATAACTGATTACTACACTGAGTGGCCCAGAGCATAAATTTATGGGTGAGTTCCAGCCAACCTGGCCATGGGGCAGGAGATAGGAGTGGTTGGCTGGCCTGCCTGCTAGCCGAACTCCTGGTTGAGGGGATAATTTGCAATTAGCCTTTTATTATATAGGATATACACTGAGTGGCCAGATTATTATGAGTTCAGAGTTCTTCATAAGCTGGCATAATCACGTTGCATTCATTTTCCTTAAGTGTCTACCACACAGGTGCACCATTTCTCTCCACTAATACTAGCAACGAATATTTTAGTGGCCGATTGCCACATCATTAGTTTTGGACTGACTTGTTTGGTGTGCGCAGCAGGAAATATTTTGCTTTCAGAAAACAAGAAAAATCGGTTTATTTCCAGTTATTAATTTGTGCAGTTATTCGGTGTCTGGTAAGTTAATGTTCAATGAAAACATTAACTTTTATTAAAATGCTCTATTATTTTATGTTAATAATTACTCATTTATTTTAGCCCTTTGTATTTCCAATGTCTCTATGGAAATAAACCTATGTTTCTATGAAAATTGAAGCTTTTGGGGGTTTTTTTGCGGCCCACATCAACTTAAACCTTGTTTATTTGGCCCATGTTAGCCTTTGAGTTTGATGTACTTGGTGAAGAATGAGTGTGCTAATCCTGATGCAAAATAACCTGGTTAGGTCATCCCCATATTGTGTCATTTCTCTGTAGTATTTGCTGTCTCTGAATTCTTCTTATATGTATGTTTTAAACATGATCGTACTCTAGCTTCACAATTCCTTTGTGTGGTTTTGTCTATCTCTTAAACTAGAATCTAAGCTCCTTGAGGGGAGAGCTCTGTCTATTCCTCAGCACCCAGTAAGAGCCTAACATAAATCAGACAACCACAGACACATAAATGGCAAAACTGACTTTCTTTAAAAGCTTTAGATGTTAAAATTTCTAGGCTCTGCTCCCTCCTGTCCCCTTGTCCTGACCTCTCCTTGGAGTCTCTCTCACTCTTCTATGTACCCAATGTAAGCTGCCCTTTAGAATCTTTCAGCATTCCTGGGAGGAGGTGTAATCACTCGAGTCTTACAGAGAAAATTGTGGCTTAGCACTGTTAAACAGCCCCCAAGGCAGCATTGAGATTCTGATCCTGGTTCATCTGCTGCCAAGCCCCCGATTCCTCCAACCCAGCACATTGTACAGTGGTACCTCGAGATACGGGTTTAATTCGTTACGTAACCTTGAGGCATGGGAAACTATGAGACGCTCGAGTCGCCGTAAACTGGTGGGTTGTGTGCAGCTGGCTGATCCTCGCGATTACTCCTATCTCAAATGTTGCTCGTATTTCAAAGCAAAAATCGCTCAACGGTTCTTATCTCAAAAATCTCATATGTTAGGGCACTCGTATTTCAGGGTACCACTGTACATCCCCTCTGAGCACACACAGAAGACAGGAAGAGGAATGTATCCCAGGATACAGGCCATGTACAACTACATGCCACAGGCTGCTAGGCCACAGGAAACTGATTTTTAAAATAGTAATGCCAGCCCTTCCACCAAGGTAATGCAAACCCCTGTTATATGTGAAGGTTCTTCCTCCTTCTCAGACATGTGAAATGTATTTTTGAAGAGTTCTTACCATTTTCATGGGGATAGTTATGTAGGAGCTGAGTGAGAAGAACTGAACAAGTATCAATTTTTAAACATTGTGATCAATCAATGTCAACTTTGAAAAATACCATATGGATCAAACCCTGCATATTGAAACTTCTTCACATTCAACTTTTATTAAGCCGTTAAAATACGTACATGGAGGGGGAATTATATTTTCAGGTGTTTCTATTCATTTTCTAACATTTCATTTTCTACGGCAGAATTCCCCTTGAATATGCCATGCCCCTGGTGACAAAGCAGTGTCAGGGATGAGCCCGTCATGGGGAAAGTCCAGTTTGCTGACACTCAGAGCGGTGGGACACTGCTGTCCTCTGTGGGGGCTGCTCTTCATTTCTGGTTGGGAGGCTTACATGTTGCACGCATTCAAGGCAAATCTGCCTACATTCCTTCAGAACACAAGAACACCTCCTGACACCTGTCAGCCTAAAGATAAAAGCCAATGTGAGAGGCAATAGCAGGTAGCATTTAGTTGACATCCAAAAGAATAGCACTGATTCAGGCAGAAACCCACACTGTACTGATTCGGAGGCAAAGACAATGGTATTATTTATGAGAAAGCGAAGGGCAACAATTACATCAATGGCAGGAATTTCTATAGATGCCGATAAGCTGACACGGGGATATTACTTCCAAAAAGTGTCTTTAATTTTTAACCCTGCGGTCACAATGTCTACTTTCTTGCTATGTTTCCAGTTTTGTGGGATTCAATGCTGCTTTAGGTCCAGCCCAAAGGTTACTGTGCCCTGTTTTAACATTCCAAAGGCTTGAGAAGGGAGATGTAGAAGGATGGCAGCTCTGACTCTATTTTAAAGTGTCTGCATTTATATTAAGTTTCACACACCAAAGAGCCCTGGAGACACCCACTAATTCTTTGTGGCCTGTGCTGCTTGGTTGAGGGAGAAAGTCCCCCTTAGGCCCAGACTCACGCTTAAATTGTCTTCTGGTGATATTTCAAAAACGACTTTAGGGAGCTCCCTTTACTTTGTGGAATGACAGATTAAGTGAGGTCAATCTTTGGAAAAGCAATTTGCATCCCAGACTTGTCAAAAACTTGAAAACCATTCATGTGCTTTGATCTGGTAATCTTCCTTCCCGGACACTTCGCTGCGGCGAATTACAGGATTCTTACCATAAATAACTCCTTCTACAATCTTCCCCTTCTCAGATAATGACAACATCCTCCCACCGGTTGCTTAAGCTCCAAACTATAGAGTCCTTCTGGAATCTTTTCTTTCATACCCCATTTCAGAAGCCCCAGAGCCTCGGTGGGCAAACTGCGGTTCACGAGCCACATGTGGCTCTTTTGCCCCTTGAGTGTGGCTCTTCCACAAAATACGATGGCCTGGGTGAGTCTATTTTGAAGAAGTGGTGTTAGAAGAAGGTTAAGTTTAAAAAATTTGGCTCTCAAAAGAAATTTCAATCATTGTACTGTTGATATTTGGCTCTGTTGACAATGAGTTTGCTGACCACTGTCCCAGAGGATTCTGTTTGTTCCATCTTCAAAATATACTGAGGATCCAATCACTTCTCACCTTGTTCATTGCCACTGTCCTGGTACAACACTATCCTCTGTTTTCCAAGTTATGGTTATAGCTCCTAATTGTTCTCCTTGCTTCCAAACCTGCTCCAATACCATCAGAATAAACTTTTAAAACAGGTCAGACTGTCACTTTGCTCCTTAAGGAAAAATCCTCTCCAAAGGTTTCTCCTCTCCCTCAGAATAAAAGCCAAAATTTTGTTACCCTGGACTATAAGGCCCCATGGACTCTCCATCCCTGCCCCTCCAATCTCATCTCCTTCACATTTTCTCTGACACCTCTCCATTCTTTTTGGATTCTTTGCTATTCTTCAAACATAATAAGCACAAACTTACCTCAAGGCCACTGCATTTATGGCTCCCTCTTCATGGTATAACCAGGCCCCCAAACATACACATGGGTCTCCTCCCTTCTTTCAGGATTTTGTTCTGAAGTCACCTCATCAGAGCAGCTGATCCCGATATACAATAGCACCTTATATAACATAAGTCACCCTCCCTCAGTATGATGCCTTGGTCTTAATAGCACTTTCTGAAATAATCTAAAACTTTTTTTTTTTTACTTCTCCCATCTCCGAATGTAAACTCCATGAAAAGGAGAATCTTATTCGTTTTTTCCCTCTGGTATACCCAGCTCAGTGGTTCGAGTGAAGCTACTGGAGCAAAGGAGCAGTTGTGCTGGAAGAGAATCATTAGCACAAAGGTGGCCATAGATTAATATTCCCCACTTCCACAACCTCCCCCTCCCCCCACAAATAATGGGCTTTTGACTTTCTATTTCATCATGAATGGATTTCAGCTTCACTGAAGTAATGGATAGTAGAAACCAAGATCTTACAGATTATCATTATTTTTTCCTGAACCACTAGAAAATAAGGTACAGACAGAATGCCTCACCACTACTAAATACTTTAGGGAAGGAGTGGGGAACCTTTTTTCTGCCAAGGGCTATTAGGATATTTATAACATCATTCGTGGGCCATACAAAAATTATCCACTTAAAAATCAGCCTGCTATATTTGGTCAAACATTTAATTCATTCACCCCTAATGCCTTGGCAGGGCCAGACCAAATGATTTCATGGGCCTTGTATGGCCCTCTGGCAGATGTTCCCCATCCTTGCCTACGGACAATATTCCCACACAAGGACATTCTACATGGTGTGAACATCCAGGTCAGGTATTCAGCACTGATAAAGTGCTATCATCCAATTCACAAACCGAGTTCAATTTTTGCCAACTGTTTATTTTTCCTGTCTGGTCCAGGAGCCAGTGCAGCATCATTTGTTGCATTTAGTTGTCACATCTCTTAAGCCTCCTTTAATTTGGATTGATTGGTTCTCCCATCTTTCTCTGTCTCTCCTGAGCTATAAGAGTTTTAAAGAATACAGACCTTTCATTTTGTGGGATGCTCTCACTCTCCATTGAAAGGTTTCCTATGTCCAGATCCAGGCTATGCATTCTTAGCAGAAATGTGGCAGGAAAGATGCCGTGCTCTCCTCCGCACATCACAACAGGAAGTATGCGATGTGAACAGCTTTCCTGCTGGCTATGCTTATCTTGATCGCTTGGTCAATTTGCTGCCTCCCAAGAATCTCTTCAGTAAATTAACCATTTCCCATCTTGTCATCAATAAGTACTTTTCAGGAGCTACTTTAAGACGAGGCTACATCCTGCTTCACATCAAGCATCCACATGCCCACCCATCCACCTTAGCACCCACTAAGGATTCCTGCCTGAGTCAAAGAAGATTGCCAAAGGGTGGCTTTCTATCTGCATCCATTTAGTTGACATCTTCCACAAGGAAGATATATCTTTCCTTCCCCATTTATTTATGTATTCTATCATTATTTATTTATCTCTTTATATTAGCATGGATTCATGGATTCTTGTTTTAGCCTGTGGGTTAGAATCAGTTTCTATCATTCTTTTTTTTCAATATATATTTTATTGTTGGTTTGTTTGTTTGTTTGTTTGTTTTTTACAGAGAGGAAGGGAGAGGGATAGAGAGTTAGAAACATCAATGAGACATTGATCAGCCGCCTCCTGCACACCCCTGGTCAAGATACATGCCCTTGACCAGAATCGAACCTGGGACCCTTCAGTCCACAGGCCGACACTCTATACACTGAGCCAAACCGGTTTCGGCACATTCTTTATTTTGATGCTCAAATTGTCCCAGATTTGGCCAGTGGGAGCCCCATGCATCTGACTTATGTGTCCTTTGGACATGCTCTCACCATGCTCTGAGCACTTCCCTTCAATCTTATTTTGCACTTTCCCAGCCTAAGCCCTGGAATCAGCCCTGTTCCTTTTAAAAGCATATGACACTTAGAAGCCAAGATCCTCTGGCTACTTGATGTATTTATTACTTCTAGCCTCTGAGAGAAGAGAGCTATGGTGTATATATGTATGTATAGATATGTATGCGTATGTGTGTACATATATACATCTCTATATAATGATTTTGCATTCATTTTTAATCCAATCCAACACGTTGGGGTTCTTCATGGCTTTATTTTTTCCCATATTGGTAAACTGCTTCTTCTACACTAAGGAATCTGGCTCCCAGAATAGTCAATATTTCACTTATCTGCCCAACACCCCTGTACTTAATCAATCTCTGAGTGAGGATGCTGTCTCCTTGATTCTGCAACCTCCCCAGCCTCCGGAAAGAAAAGGTAAAAAGAAGTTATGCATTTTTTTCTTTTTCAAAAAATGTCTAAAGTTTTACATTCGTCTTCTTTTCCCCCATTGACCACCCTCCCAGCCATTCCCACCCCAGGCAAGCCCCACCACCCCAGTGTCTGTGTCCATTGGTTATGCTAATATGCATGCAAACAAATCTTTTGGTTGCTCTCTAACCTCCCACTCTCCCCTACCATTTGTCTCTAAATCTATTCTTGTTCATGAAATTATGTGGATAATTATATCCCACATATGAGTGAGATCATGTGATATTTATCTTTCTCTGATTGGCTTGTTTCACTTAGCAATGCTCTCCATTTCCATCCCTGCTGTTGCAAATGGTTACAATTCCTTATTTTTCTGTAGTGGCATAATATTCCATTGTGTAGATGTACCAGGTTTTTAATTCACTCATCTGCTGGTGGGTACTTAGACTGTTTCCAAATGTTAGCTATGGTAAATTGTGCTGCTATGAACATAGGGGTGCATATATCCTTTCTGATTGGTGTTTCTGGTTTCTTGGGATATAGTCCTAGAAGTGGGATTACTGGGTCAAATGGGAGTTCTATTTTTAACTTTCTGAGGAAACTCCATATTGTTCTCCACAGTGGCTGCACCCGCCTGCATTTCCACCAGCAGTGCACGAGGGTTCCTTTTTCTCCGCATCCTCGCCAGCACTTGTTGTTTGTTGATTTGTTGCGCATTCTTAATGACACAGACTCCTTCAGTGTTGTGAGTGGGGAATAATTGCTAAGACAAGGAGAGGTTTGGGGAACCACCTTGGTTTGCTATGGTATCTGTACAGAACTAGCTGGGGGCGAGGAGGAGCAGGGGCAGCCAATGGTCCCCTCCCTCATCTCGGTGGTTCGGGAATCAGACAGTCTCCACTTCTGCCTATGGCAGCCAGCACTATAAAAAGCACTGTCCCAGTTGCCTAGAAGCCTATTTTCTAAAATGAAAACACACAAAGCCAGCACATCAAATACCACAGAGACAAATTCTTCTCAGTAATTCTTCTTGTGCCTGCTTCTAATTTGGATATAGCTACCAGCTATTTGCAGTGCTGCTGGAGAAAGGGAAGCTACTGGTGAAAGGTCTTTAACAGAAACCTGTAAACTGCTAAGGTCCTGGGGGAAAGGGACACTTTTGTTGGCATGGTGAATTGGGTCCTGGGTTGTCTGACAGAGTGCCAGGTGGGAAGTACAATGGGAGCTACTGAGAACCCTCTTGCAAATTGGTTTAGCTACTTCATGTGGCACATATCTCAAGTCAAGGAAACTGTTGGTGTGAAAGGAAAATAACCAAAGATTTAATTGGGAGGGAATTGTGCTGTGTCACCGTTTTAAGAACACTACTCTAGAGGGGATGCGCACTCTGCTGACTGGTTGTGATCTCTCTGCACAGCTAACCTAAGCAGACCTCCCTTGCCTACAGCGGCTGAGAGTCCTCTGTTGCCAGTCCTGACAACCAGAATAAACATTGAAGACACATCTCACCCAGTTTCTCCTCTTGTAGAGTTGGAAGCACTCATTCTACAAGAAAACAAATGTCATGCATTTGCTTCCAGAAGGGAGGAAAGAAGCCCATTCCTGGACTCACCTGAATAGAGTGGTCTCCAGACCAGCAGCACCACCTGGGAATTAGTTAGAAAAGCACACGATATCTGGACCCTCCCCTCCTTTCCCCAGATGTACTAAATCAGTCTGTGGCAGGACCCGTCTGTCAGTCTGAGTTTTAACAACCCCTAGGTGATGCTGATGCACACTTACATTTGAGGGCCACTGCCCTAGATCTTCCAGGCGTGGCAGAGAAGGAACTTGTGGCCCTTGGATGGGTAATTAGGGAGCTCACTGCAGTTGTTCCTGACAATGGGAAGGCTAATTACAACAGACGCGCGCGCGCGCACACACACACACACACACACACACACACTTCGCTGTATATAAGGTGCAGAAAGACGTTCCCTTATACATAGGTCAAGAGGGCGCGTCCCTTTTTGCCTCTCTACCCATCCAAATCGAATACGGAGTTGAATTTGAGACCCAGCAGGGGTCGCTGCTGCCCATAAAGAGAAGACCCAGGGAGCTTGGCAAGCGAAGCCTCGAATCTTTTGACATCACGCTAAGCTCCTCCTTGCATGCACACATTACACTCACACTCACACACACACACACACGCACACACACGCGCGCGCGCACACACACACCATATACGGACACGGAGACCGAGTACTTCTCTCTGCCCGCTCGCACCCACTACCCAGGCACCGGCCTCTCCCTGGGCGAGTGTGTCCGGCGTGGCTGCCAGCGAAGCGAGGAGCAGGAGCGGAGCGCCCGCAGCGCTAGGGGAGCGGCGCGCCGAGGAGCGGTGGCCGGGACACCCTGGGCAGCAGCCGGCGCTCCCAGCAGCCGCGCCCGCCCGCGCCGGGGCTGCAGGGCGCAGAGCCGACCCCCCGCTCGCTCCTGGGCCCCCTGCCACCCCCTATGAGAGGAGAAGCCCAGCGAAGGAGCAGGACGCTGGGCAGCTGGACTCCTCCGCAAGCCCCGAGCGCCCCCTCCTCCTGCTCCTCTCCGGCGCCCGGAGAGCGAAATGCAGCCGCCGCGCTGGGGCTGAAAAGCGAAGGGGCCGGCGCCACCCACCCGCTCGGAATCCCGTCCCCGCGGCGGCGGCGGCGGCGGCGGCGGCTGCTGCTGCGCGTCCCGGCCGCGGCCCCCGAGGCTTGCGAGTGAGCAGGAGCCGGAGCAAGAGGAGGCGGCAGCCGGCCCGGGGTTGGCCGGGGCGGGGGAGGAGGGACGGGGCAGGAGGAGGGCGCGGGGGGCGGGGAGGGGGCCCCGGCGGATGAAGAAGATGGCAATGTCTCTCATCCAAGCGTGCCGCAGCCTGGCTCTCTCAACATGGCTGCTTTCCTTTTGTTTCGTGCATCTGCTCTGCCTGGACTTCACCGTGGCCGAGAAGGAGGAATGGTACACCGCCTTCGTGAACATCACCTACGCCGAGCCCCCGCCGGACCCCGGGGCGGCGGGCGGCGGCGGCGGCGGCGGGGGCGCCGAGCTGCACACCGAGAAGACCGAGTGCGGGCGCTACGGGGAGCACTCGCCCAAGCAGGACGCCCGCGGGGAGGTGGTCATGGCCAGCGCGGCCCACGACCGCCTGGCCTGCGACCCCAACACCAAGTTCGCCGCCCCGGCCCACGGCCGGAGCTGGATCGCCCTCATCCCCAAGGGCAACTGCACGTTCCGGGATAAGATCCGGAACGCGTTCCTGCAGAACGCCTCCGCCGTGGTCATCTTCAACGTGGGCTCCAACACCAACGAGACCATCACCATGTCCCACGCAGGTGAGCGTCCCGCGGGCGAGGGCGCGGGGCGGTGGTGGTTGGGGGGAAGGGGGATCCCCGGGACGGAGGCGGTGGGCCTGCGCCTGCCTCCCGGCGGCGCCCGCCGTTCTGGGGAGTCTTGTGCGTTTGGCAAAAAAGACGCGTCTCTGTGCCCTGGACCTACTACTAAGTTTCTCGGTGCGTCACTTTGTGGGGGTTACAAAGAACAAGGGTTGGCTGAATCGGGGGGACCGAGGGAAGGGTGTTTGGTTTAGATTAGAGCCGCTAGGGACTAGGGTCGCGGAGGTGGGCCTGGTTTCTCAGAGGAGGACCCGAAAGGTGCTGCTCTGGGGGTGCAGAAGTCAGGTAGTGTCCCCCCCGGGGAGGGACACCCCGCACCTGCGTGGAAAGGGGAGATCTGATAACTCGGCTCTGCACTCGCTGGGTGCATCAGGTATACTCCCGTCCGTCCGTCCCTGTATCAGGAGGTGGGTAGGGTTACTGGAGCTTCTCAAGTCAGGTTTCAGGGCTTCAGGGGGAGACTGGGCACCGCCCCCGCCCGCTGCTGGCTTGCCGCACCTCAAACATCATGTTAAAAGCCTGGTGCTCTGCCAGGCTGTCATCCCGAGAAGCTGACAGGCGGGCACGCACGATGGTAAATAGTAACTGTCCTCACCAAGCCAAGAGAGACGTGGTGGCCATAAAGTTATGTCTACTTTTTTTTTTTCAGTATTGCATTGTCCTTTGCTGGATTGGGAGGTTAAATAGGTTGGTGCCTGTAAGAGGATTTCAGGATAGAAAGGCCGGGACTAGAAATAGGTGGCTGCCCTAAAACTGGCGATTTCCCCCGGACTGACACAGCAGTGCTTCCGTGCTAGGAAGAACAAGAAGTCCTCTCCAGGCTTGTCAGCAGAAGCAGCTCCACTTGGCAGAACCCCGGAGTCCAGGGCGCTACTTGTTCCTGTGCGCCCTCCTTCCACAGAGCAGTTCCCCGGGGCGGCGGCTGAGACTTCCACAGGGAGAAGGGAATAGACAGGACAGACGCATTTAATGACTGGAGTCACTTAAGCAAAAACAAACAAACAAACAAACAACACATTGCTTTCCTTAAAAGCCAGATCCTAATAAGCAGTTATACTATGGAAATGGAACACCAGGCTTTGGCTACACTGGGGTGAGGGAGGCGTGCATTCTTTGGGGTCAAGTTTTCATTCCAAGGCCTCATGTCACCTATTAGTGAAATATCTGATTGTGGTGGTTTTTTTTTTTTTATTATTATTATTACCCGAGGGCCATCATCACTAGCTGTTTTTAGAAGAGGAAATGGTCAACCATAGCGAAAACACGTGTGGACAGCAATGCTCCTAACACCTAGGCCAGAAAAATGCAGTGCGGTAATTAATGAAGAGGGGAGAGGCAGTAAACTTAGAAAAGTTACAGTAGTACAAACAGGAACATATGATGTGCTTTCTCATGCTCAACAGTTTTGTAGGGGAAGAGATTGCATTCTGACCTTGAGTCATAAGAGCATTACTTAAAGTATGATATCCAAAGATTTGGAGGACTTTGGAAGAGCACTGTAAGTCATGTAAAGTATCTTTAAGTAAACATATTTAATATCTTAACTTCAAGTGGCAGGGTGGTGGAAAGGAGATTTATTTATTTACTTATTTATTTATTTATTTTTGTCCTTTAAATGCCAAGATTGTTGGCTGACTTTGCAGGATTCTTTCAATGTTTCTTTGTGCATATGCATGAAATCTTAAACTTGGCTTCTTGGAACACAGACTAAGAGGCATCATTTGTTTCTGTCTAAAAAGGTTCTGCCAGAACTGCCAACACATTGGATCAATTAATGGCTCGCCTGTTTTTAAAGAAAGCAGTAAGCTGATTTTCTACACAAACGATGCTTGATTAAGACCTCGTGGGAGTAAAGGACTTAGTAATAGTTTGAAAGTTAAAGACTAAACAATACGAAGGAAATTCCCTACTATCTAATTATTCTGTTTTGAAAAAATGTGTTAATGCTGCGTCTGCTAATAGCCATGAAACTTCCACAGTACCGTTTGATGTATTGCCACACCAGGAGACTCTGCATTCGCTTTACTCAGAGATTGCATTGATTTCTGCTAAAGTCCCATTATAAGTAGATACATGACCCAGCAGCTTGGCACACCCTTCACTCTTAAATTCTTCTCCCTGCATCTCAAACAGTGCCAGCACTGGTCTGCTGTCAGTGTCTCCTTTTCGCTCCCCAAGGCTTTCATTTTTCTAGTTAAATTTGAGTCATATTTTTAAATTCATTGTAAGAAGTACATTTTAGATGCTAATCAGATCTTCTTTTGTGAACATGGGATTCAATACTAAAAAGTTCACAAATGCAGAGAAGCCTTACACTTGCGACCTTTAAATTTAGTCACAAAAGAGTTAAACATCAGCCTTTACATTTTCAAAAAAGAAAAGAAAAGAAAAAAAGCTCACCTCCTCTAGATCTTTTAATTTTGGAACTGATAGCTTTCAGGTGAGGAAAAGGTCTGAATTTAGAGTTATGCAACCCATCATGTAACACTTATGCATTATGGTGATATGACTCCCACACACCCACTGTCTTGGCATTCCATGAAATGGAAATCATTTTCCCTTCACATTTCCATATAGCAGCTCGTTTAGAATGTATTCCTTTTCCTGCTTAAATGATTTGGGGTTTCTGTCACTTCTGCAATTATGGTTTCTCATTCATAGAGACACAGATTCTCCTGGGATAGACTAATAGTTTTAAATCTTATCTGAAGTATGACAGCTTTGTTGTCATACAATTCACATGCCATACATGTCACTCATTTAAAGTAAATAATTTAATGATCTTTACCATACTATAATCCTCACCACTAATTCCAAAAATAAACCCTATGTCCATTAGCAGTTACTTGCCTTTACTAACTAACCAATTTCCAAGTTCTAGTTAATCAGTAATCCACCTTATGCCTCTACATATAATTTGCCTATTCTGAACATTTCATATCAATGGAGTCATGTAATATATTGTGGGGGGTTTTTTGTGTGTAACTGTCTTCTTTCACTTAGCATAATATTTTCAAGGTCTAGGAATATTGTAGAATGCATCAATATTCTTTTGTATGCATATTCCACCTTTTGTTTATTCATCAATTAAATAGCATGTAGGTTCTTTTTACCTTTTGGTTATTAAGCATAATGCTTCTATGACCACTCATGTACAAATTGTGTGTGGTCATTTCTCTTGGGTACATACCTAGGACTGAAATTTCTTAGTCACATGGCAACTGTATGGTTTAACTTTTTGAGGAACTGCCGGATCATTTTCCAAAGCAACTGGCCATTTCACATGCCCACCTGCAGTGTATGAGGAGTCCAGTTTCTACGCATCCCCATCAACATGTGTTGTTATCTGTATTTTTTTATTTTGATTATCCTGTGGTTGTGAAGTGGTGTCTCCATTGTGGTTTTTAATTTGCAATTCCCTGATGACTATAGTTACTTTCAACATAATCTTGATTCTTTCTCTGCTTTTTATTTTGCTCCATTCCCCTTGTTAGTCATTTATTTGTTCTTTCAGCCCATTGTCTTAGGGAAGAGAGAGAGAAAGACACGGGTACAGAAAAGAGATCCATCTCTTTCAATTAAAAAAAAAAGTCCATGGACCAGGGATTTGATAGGCCCCCTAAAAAAGGATGTGAGGAACTGTGTCTTCATTGCTTTAGGGAGCGTGTGGCACTGTTTGCCTTGTGAAAGTGGCAGCGGGTTGGAGCAAAAAACTCTACAAGTAAGAATACAGTTTCCACCCAGTGAGAGCCCGAGGAGTAAACTTGCAAGCAAAAGCCATGAGGCCCAAATTAAGAAGTGTAGCTTCTAGAGTCAGCCACTTGAGTTTGTGCCCTGGCTCTGCTACTTCCTCTCACTGTGCATCTTTGAGAAAGTTACTCAACCTCCTGCAGCTTCTGTTTCCTCACCTGGTAAATGGAAGAAAATAGTATTTACCTCTGTTGGTTGTTTTGTGAAATAAATGAGGTAGCACGGTGCTTACATCCAAAGCTGCGATGTAGCCATCAATAAATATTAACCCTCATAAGCACTGTACACAAAGACACCTCGGAGCCACAGACTGAAGCATCCAACCCCAGGACTCAGGGGCCCCTGGAAACCTCAGGAAAGAGCTTTGTTTACCCTTTCATGCATTAAAAGGCCAGAGCAGTTGTGCCAGTCTTTGTGGCTCATGTGATTTGATACAAATGTTCCATCTCTTTCAGATGGTTGGTGAGCTTTTTAGGATTCTCCTGTTGCATTTTGTGCTTTCTCTTGGCTTAAACTGAAATCTCATCATGGCAAGACCTGTATGATAAACAGAGTGGATCAGCAGGTGTATGGATACAATTTCTGACTGAACTGTGATATGGAAGAAATGGTGTGTTTTCTCCCCCCTACCTCCACTCTTTTAGAGTGTGTTTACCACCGTTTTGTCTATTGTTCATACACAGTTAAAGGGAAAGGAGGAAACTAACCATCTAGCCTTCTAAGAACTATTGAGAGACAGGGTCCCGAATAGTAGTTTAAGGATGGAGGGAGGAGATGGCTGCAGTAACTGTCTAGGCAATAAGCTCAGCCCTTGGCGAGGAGGGATTCAGGATGAAGTGTATCCCCTATATTCTGGGACTTTCTCCAAGATTTGGGGAGAAAACATGGGATATTTATGGAAGTTCTTTCACACGTAGGCAGGTGCTAAGAGTTTAACTCCCTGGTTCATGCTACATTTATAGTCATTACTTTATTTTTTTTTTAATTTTACAAATCTTTATTGTTCAAATTATTACAATTTTTCTTATTTTTCTCCAAAATAGCTCTCCTCTACCCGGTTTCCACCCTACCCTCTGCCCTGACCTCCCCCCTAACTGTCCTCATCATAAGTATGCAATTTTTGTCCAGTCTCTTCCCACACCCTCCACACCTCTTTCCCCCGAGAATTCTCAGTCCACTCCCTTTTTATGCCCCTGATTCTATTATATTCACCAGTTAATTCTGTTCATCAGATTTTTAATTCACTTGATTTTTAGATTCACTTGTTGATAGATATGTATTTGTTGTTCATAATTGTTATATTTACCTTTTTCTTCTTCTCCCTCTTCTTAAAGAATACCTTTCAGCATTTTATATAATATTGGTTTGGTTTTGATGAACTCCTTTAGCTTTTTCTTATCTGTGAAGCTCCTCATCTGCCCTTCAATTCTGAATGATAGCTTTGCTGGGTAGAGTAATCTTGATTGTAGGTTCTTGCTATTCATTACTTAGAATATTTCTTGCCACTCCTATCTACCTTGCATAGTTTCTGTTGAGAAATCAGCTGACAGTCATATGGGTGCTCCCTGGTAGGTAATTAACTGTTTTTCTCTTCTGCTTTTAATATTCTCTCTTTGTCTTTTGCTCTTGGCATTTTAATTATGATGTGTCTTGGTGTGGTCCTCTTTGGATTCCTTTTGTTTGAGGTTCTGTGTGCTTCCTGGACTTGTAAGTCTATTTCTTTCACGAGGTGGGGGAAATTTTCAGTATCTTGCTCTCTCTTCTTCTAGGCAATAAGCTCAGGATGAAGTGTATCCCTGTATTCTGGGATTTCCTTTTGGCACTGCCATAATTTTGATGTTGATACGTTTGAAGTTGTCCCAGAGGCTTCTTACACTATCTTCAAATTTTTGGATTCTTTTTTCTTTTTGCTTTTCCAGTTGAGTGTTTTTTGCTTCTTTTTATTTCAAATCTTTGACTTGATTCTTGCAATCCTCTAGTCTGCTGTTAGGTCTCTGTATAATATTTTTTTATTTCAGTCAGTGTATGTTTAATTTATAGTTGGTCCTTTTTCATATCCTTGAGGGTCTTGCTAAATTTATTGGCTTTTTCTAGGAAATTCTTGAAAAACCTGATAACCATGGTTTTAAACTCTATATCCAGTCATTTGCTTTCCTCCATTTCTTTCATTTGGGATCTGTTTCTTTGTTTCTGCATTTTCACTGCTTCCCTGAGTTGATAGAGTGGCTTTGTGTGCTAGGTGTCTTATGGGGGGTTCAGTGGCTCAGCCTCCCCAGTTATCTAAGGTGGATACTCTTGGTGCAGCCCTTTGTGAACTGTACGCAGAGTGTTGTTGTAGTTAAGTCTTGATTGTTGTTGGTACTACTGGGGGAAATGACCTCCAAGCCAATTGGCTGTGAGGATCAGCTGTGTCTACACTGGGAGAACTTCGGAGACACCCTTATGATACACAACTTGCAAAATTGTAAAAGCCTCTGTGCTCAGCTTGAATGGGGCAGAGTCTCAGGGCAGAGCAGACTGCCAGCCCTGTCAGCCCTGCCCTATTAGGCCCCTGTGTCTCAGTATCCTGTAGTAATTGCTGCAAGCACTTATGACAGAAAACTGCCCTCGAATTTTGCCCACTGCCAGACAGTCCAGTTTCTCCCCAAATGAGTGTGGGTTCCCAAATTCTCGCCCAGAACTGGAATTCAATACAGTCAGGACCATCTGTCTCCTCCCCACTAGAGAAAGCCAGCCAGGCACTCAGGTGCCAGTCCTCTCTGCACACGTGTCTCCATACTTGAGCCTTTTGCAGCTCCTCTGCATCTCGGTGTGCTTTTCTCTTTCTTTATAGTTTTAGAATTTCCATTCAGCCAGCTTTCCTGTGGTTCTAAATGATGTCAATTTTGTCTTTTAGTTGTAATTTTGAAATTGATGTGTGAGGCAATTTAGGTGTTTACCTATGCCGCCATCTTGGTTTCCTCCTATGGCCATTACTTTAAATGCTCAAGTCCACCTTTGCCTTAACTTCTCTAAAGAAACTAACTGCTATAATTAATGTTTTTCCCCAGGATTCATTTTTCTAGAATATTTTCAGGGTTTTTAAAAGTGGTGTTTTTTTTTCTCATTTTCCTTTAAGTAATATGTTTGCATTAACTCTGTTTTTCAGTATAACACATCTATCTCTTTGGGTAGTGATACTATTGTTCACATAGTACTTACTTTGTATCGAGCATGTGTTATGCACTTTATGAATGTTAGTTCATTTAATCCTCACAACTCTGCTGAGATAGGTACGTAATTATTCCAGTTTCACAGACAAGGAAACTGAGACCTAGCCAGGGGAGGGAGTAGGTTGCAGAGCTGGATGTGCAAACCCCAGCAGTCTGTCTTCTGAATGTGGGCTGGTAACTACTGCCCCATATGCCCTCTCAACTTGAACGAATGCTCTAAAAATTAGACGAGGACAGTGGTGACTTAATCATGGATGCAGGGGATGATCTGTAGCCAATTCCTTTTTCAGAATTCTTGCACACGTCTACAGACCAAATGCATCAACTTGCAGGCTACAGTTCTATGCTGGGAGAAGTGGGACCTTCCTCTGATTAACCACTTGGCTCTGGATCAGCCATGTTTTCTATCCTGAGTCTCAGTTTTCTCACTTAAAAAATGAAAGGTTTGGTTAGGAGTTTTCTAAGAAAACTCCATAATTTCTTCCTTATATATTAAAAAATTAGGATATTTTTACTAAAATTCAAATTTCTAGCACCACCTCAGAAAATTCAATGCCTTATATGCCTGCGTGGCGGCAGGCAGCCGGAGCAGAGTTCTGGCAGGCCCTGAAGATGGTCAATGTGCCTGCTAGTTGGCCCAGGTCCCCATCACTTCCTATGGTCTGGCTCTTGGCCTACGCTGTTTCATTGATCCCCTTGCCTCAACCCCAAGGCCATTTGCGGCCTCAGCTTTATGGAGTCAAACAAGGGTTAGTGAGGAAAGTTTGCAGAAAGCAAACTGGTAGAGGGAGAAATTCATAAGGCTCAAAAACTTTAGAAATTGAAGAGGTTTCCCTGGGAGGGGAAGCTTTCTCTTGTCTTCAGGTGGAAATTAGATATGAATGATGCATGCTTGTTTGATGCAGGAATTGTGCAACAGCTTCTGATGGGTGATGTCTAAAGGGCCTTTCCAAGTCTGAAGAACCTCCGATTCCACTTCATTTTTCTCTTAAGGTGCATACAGAAAGCTACCATTTATGTTTGGTCTTAATCCCCTAGGCCACCACACACTCTCCGGCCCCTTTGGTTTTTATGTGTTTGTTTGGCCCTAAGCAGTACCTCTTCACCTGTCTGTCTGCTGGCAGCCAGATCGCCCAACAGCCAGGAACTCCAGACTCTGTTATTAAAAGCCATACTTCAGTGTCAGTGTGTAATAACATTATTGGCCGTGTAACTTAATATGGCCTGGGCATTTCAAGGAACTGTGTGCCTTGTTTACTCATTGCAGGTCATAGAAATACATGTCTGGGGGATTCGAAAGGCATCCTGTCTCCTACCCTCTGATCTTTACTAGGGATTCCATCCTCTTCTCTCTTGATGCCTCTATTCTTATGTCTCCCTTGAGGTCTCAAAAAGGAAGGAATTTCAGGACCATGAAAACTGGAAAGGTTTAGAGAGAACCTGGGACTTTGTAACTCATCCTTTTAGTTTTTTTAGAAGGAATGAGTATGCCTCTAGTGCCAGGTTAATTTGTTTAGAGACCAGTCTCAACTCTGAAAAAGAAGGAGCCTAACCATTATTGTTTCACTTATGGACATGAAACTCACTATATAAATAATTTGGTATTTTGCTAGTTCCTGAAGTCTTTAGTGTATCCCCACAAGAGATACTTGATCTTGTATGTACTCTAAGGAGGATCTTAGCTGAATACTGACTGAAGTGGTGCTGGAATTCTGTGTATATGATCATGTAAATTCAGGGAGGCTAAATTTGAATTAAAATGAACCTCAAATCTTTATTCAGGTTATCGCAGCTCTTAGGGTTCTTATTGGTAATATAAAACCCAGAGAAATCAGGGTAGTTCTACTAGATTAAAACATTGTCTGTAGGTATAATTTTTTTTTATTTTAAAATTTCAGGGATTAACCACTTGGCAGTTTAACATATGATAGACTAAGTATGCTTTATAGATTGAAGTCAAAATATTAATGATTAGGATTAGATCTTTTTTTCTATGTAAGAGAGGAAAATTTAATATTTTTACTGCTTCAAAAGCATTGGTTATAAAATTATTATTTTTTAAATATCTTGTATATTCTATAATATTGTGATAATTAGAAAATATTTTTTTCAGTAGAAAGAAGCATCATTTACCAAAAAATTATGTTTTGGATTGTCTGAACATTTCATAATAGAGATTTTAAAAAAAGAATTAGATGTATTTTTGGACATAATATATGGCTTATCCCTGTCTTTTCCAGGCAAAGATTTATAATGAATACATATATTAGGTAAAATTGGTTTCTTAACCTATCAGTCTGATATCTCTCCATTGTAGGTGGTATTCTACACATACAGTCCACTCAAGCACTATTGAAAAGGCTGATTTTTGAAGTTTTTCAGAAGTGTTGACAGTATGCATACACAATGCCCTTTTATCTCTTAAATATGTCTTTTCTGTGGTCATCACTGCCTACAAAAGATATTGTCTGGCCATTCTATAGCCATGAACTGACAACACCCTCATCAGGAATATAATTCAAATGATCCAAAGAATAGTGGGAGAGAAAACATGTTTCCCCCTCTATCGATCAAGAAGGTGCTTGGAATATTCTTCCTCCCAGATACCCACAGGACTGGCTGCCTCTGCCTCTCTCAGGTCCCTTCTCTATATGACCTCATCACTAAGGCACTCCCTGGCTACTCTCCTGGCAACAGCAGTGTCCCTCCCCCACATCCTACCCCCAGTGCACCCTAACCCTCTCTCTGCTTCATAGAATGTGTTTATCCCGTCAGAATGTAAGCTCCACAAGCAGCAAAGCTTTTAGGCATTATTTTTATTGTTGTTCATGGTAAAGTTCCCAAAGCCTAGACAAGTCCCTGGTGATGGAATGAGCTCACTAAATATTTATTGTTAAGATCTGTTAAATAATCTGGAGACTGGAAAGATGGACTCTGTTAATGTTAGTCTAATTTCATGAAAAAGTATTCTATGACATTAAAAAAAATTGTTAGCTTTTGACAGGGAAATTCTAAGTTGAGTCTCCCATTAAAATGTTTAGTCCTCTTGTAGGATGTGGCATGAAGTGGGGGCCTGGTCCATGTTCATGGCCTAAGAGAAAAAAAAGATGTATTAAGTAACAAGGAGAGGAATCCAGGGTGTCAAAAGTTATAAACAAATACAATTCTGTGCATGGGTTTAGGGTCTTGCCGCTTAGATAGATAGATAGATAGATTGATTGATTGATCGATCTACATAGAGATGTATCTCATATATGTGTGTCTTTTAAAATGAAATATACCTCAGAAAATATAGAAACACTTAAAAAGAGGACGATAATAACCATCAATAACTCTGCTATATCATTTTTCATTTTGTGGATACATGTTTACTTTTACCAAATTGGGAATGTTACATATATGTGTAATAGGTTTTTAAATTGTAAGAATATATTTTGACCTTTTCTTGATGCTTCCATGATATTTCTATGATGTTTCCACTTTTCTTCTACATAGACACTGCGGCTGCACCTACATCCTTATGTACCTAAATATGGGTGCATCTTAAGTCAAGTTCCCGAATAGGGCCCTCGTTAGTCCAAGGCTCCTTGTATGTGGCTGCAGAGCAGGTTTTAGCATAGCCCATTTAGTGAGGTCTTCAACTCTGTGCTCACTCACTAGTGTGACTCTCCTTTGAAGGAGAAAGGACAGCTGGCAGTCCGGGGCACTGCACTCTTAGCACGGCTTTTCTGCATCATTTTGCGACAAGGTAAACTAGTTTGGCAGCTCAGGCAGAACTTGGAGAATCAGAAGAAATGAAGCCTCAGTGATAGAAGCAACAGAATTACAACCAGTGAAACCCCCACCTTTCCCTTGCACCGCGTCATCTGGGGTTTATGTCTCGGGGATGCTAAATGCAAATTGAACAGGGAGTTAGGAAACCTGGATTTTGGTTGTGGTTCTACCACAAATTGGCCTTACCATCAGCAAGTCACTTCCCACACTGGATCTTGGTTTATATCTGTGACTTCCCACTTTTGCTTCACATTAGAACCAGGAAGCTTAAAACTTACAGATGCCCAGAGATTCTGATGGAATTGGTCAAGTGTTGGGAGGGGACACTCCAGATGATTCTAATGTTCAGCTAGAGTTGACAGCCACCACATTGGATGAATCTAAAGCCTTCCTCAGGCTCTTAGATTCCATGATGCTTTAAGTATTTAAAGAAATACTTAAAACTATTCCCTTGATATATAAAAAAACTACATGAAAAATTGTTAATATCTTAACTCTAGTGGTTAAAATTATGGTGGTATGTTCAGTTAACTATTACCTCAAGATATGAATTAGTGAGTAGCTAATAATAAAAGGTTTAGAGACCAGCAAGAAGGCAAATGGCAAATACAGCAAGTACAGGGAAGCATACACACTCGTGTAAAACAGTCAAAAAGAGTACAGCAATGTGTCAGAAATGATTAGCATAATTTTCCTTCCTTCTAATATTTATTCCATCCAACAAAGATAGATGTTTGAACTCATTTGGTTGGTGAGAGTGAGATGCCACCCATTCTGGGATGTGAGCAGAGTGGGACAAGGGGCTGCCCAAAACTGGGGGTTTTGCTGGGCAGAGAGAACCAGGGAATCTCAAGAAGCAAGTGATTCACCTAAGTCTTTGAGTCTCCACCTGTGAAATGAGCCTCACACGTTATCCATCAGAGCTGCTGTGGACACTTGCACTAAATAATGCAGCAAAGGGGAAACTTTGAGCCGTTAATAAATGATTAGCCATTTAAATTAAGTTCAATGAAATTTTATTGCTATGTTCATTATCTTGATTGTAGGCTCTGGATATAAGAGATAGAGATACCCTGGTATTTTTACCAAGTAGCAAGTACCAAGTACCCCATTCCACTTATCTGGGTTGTCATCAACCCAGTTTGGGAGGCAGTATGGGGTGGTGGTGAAAAAGATGATTCTAGTACACAACTGATCTGCGTCTGAGCCCAGAGAGAATAACCTCCCTGGACTGTCAAGAGAAATATATTTGCTTTCAGCCAGCGTGACTCAGTGGTTGAGCATCAAGCTATGAACCAAGAGGTCATGATTTGATTCCAGGTCAGGGCACATGCCCAGATTTTGGGCTCAATCCCCATTGTGTGCAGGAGGCAGCTGATCAATGATTCTCTCCCATCAATGATCTCTCTCTCTCTCCCTCTCCTTCTCCTTCTCCCTCTCTGAAATCAATGAAAATATATTTGCAATCGCACTACATCTTAACACCTATATTATCACTAGCTGAGTCTCAGCTACCCTGACCTCTGCCTGCTCTGCTGGGCTCCTCTAGTGAGTAGGGTGATGAATTTAATACATATGCCTGGAACCAAGAGGTGATTTTCAGAAAGGATGTCTTAGCTTATGCAAAAAGGGAGAGGCTTTCCCTCAGTCCTCTCCCAGGGGAAGAGAAGGTAACTGAGAAACATCTCAGTGGCTCTTTAGAATGGCAAATGTACCCTCACAAGGTGGCTGCTGACAGACTCCCCAGCTGTCATCTACTCATGCCACTTGAAGTTCTCCCACAGGGATGCTCAGGCCCTGGTCGCAGGGGAACTGGTGTCCGATTGCAGTGCAGCCCGAAGCTCATGAGCACCAAGGCACAGTCTGACTTTGTCCATCCCTGAGTTTCTAGACAACAAGGCCCTGGAAGGTGGAGAGGGTTATGTCACACTCATTTGCATTTGGTTCCCTTGGAAATTGAACAGAAAAAGTTTTTAATGATCCTGGGTTCCTGGTCTGTTTTTACTCCCAGATAACCTCCTTCCTGATGGAACCTGAGCAGCAATTTTTTCCTCCAGTAAGTACCCGGGGATTGCCGAAATACCCAAATAGCCTTTTAGCCTCTGAACCAGTCGCTTTCTGGTGGGTTCAAAGCATCCTGACCTGAATATGAGCAGCTGAGGAGTCATCAAAGACCTGAAGAGGAAATTGCAGAATGTTCTCACTATGCGGTGCCTTTTAGTCCTTGTCCTTGGTCTCTCAAATTCTGGCAACTCTGGTAGCCTTAAACTCCATTTCCAAATCTCAGCTATTGCTTTCTGTTTGGTCACTATGAGTCGAGACCTAAATTGGCAAATTACCGGAGGCAAAAAAAAAAAAAGCAAGCCGCAAATGTAGGGCTCAGTTAAGTGTATTTTTCTCTTTTCTAGGATGTTGGCCCTTCATGGCCTATTGCATTGATCACAGTCATGATCTTTAAATAGGTATTTGTTTGATTTTTTTTCTTAACCCATCTTTTATTGTTGTTTATATGAGGGCTATTCTCTTACACTCTGCTCCAGCATAAGTAGAAGAAGAAATCACCCTGTTTATTTCTGCCTATGCAGTTCTGTTCCTAGGTTCACCTAGTATTGATGATGCACCAGTTCATGATCTAAGAACCCTTGTGTAGCTGACAATGGACATGGTATTTGTTGAACTAGAAAAAAAATGAAGAAAACAAAAGCATGATAATAGCAACTAGGTTATGTAAGAATGAGCGCATTTGGAAGAACTGTGGAGAGGTATGACTTACCCCAGTAGTTGTAACCAAATGTCCTCTCCGGGTCTGAAGCAGGCACAAGTCAAGAGCACCACAGAGATGTGAGCTATTTTGGAGACCATTTCACACCATTCCTCCATGAAGGGTATGATAGAGAGGGAAGTGCAACAACTTCACTGCTAGAGGAGTGCTTGCCATATTATCAGAGGAGAAGACGAACTGGAACAAGTTAATATTGGGTGAACCACTCTGGCTGTGACAGAAAATGTAACTGGTGTGCTGGGATGTATCAGAGGACACCCAGGAGATCTGAATGAAAGAAATTAGCTGGCCACTGTCTACCTTTGTCTCACCCCAGTGTAATGGCATTTTAATGATTCATCAGAAGAAAAATGTGTGTGTGTGTGTGTGTGTGTGCGTGTGTGTGACATTTGAATGGATGTTAAAAGGGTTTGATCTTGTCTAGTTTTCTTGGCCATCCCACTCATATGGAAAGGATGGTAATACACTATGTAGATAAAATCCCCCTTTCCTGGAGTCCAAGTGGCATGGGATTATTGTCAGATGATATAGCAGATTCATGCTCACTGGCATATGTCCTTATCAACGGAGCACCATTATGTTCAAAAGGAAACTAACATTTGTCCAGAATTCACCATGGGTGAGGAATTATGCTAGCCCATCACATCATTATTTGGACAGGCTACATTGTTTAGTAGTTAAAGCCAGGCTAGACCCAGACCCAGCAGACACAGATTCCAGCTCTGCCTTGTTAGAGAGTAAGTTAGCCAACATTTCTGTTTCAGTTTCCTTGTATGTAAAACGGCAATAATAATAATAATAATGATAATAGAATCTATTTCAGAAGGTTCTTATGAGAATTAAATGGATTAATATGCATAAAGCACTTACCTACATAGTAAGCACTATAAAAGTGTTTGCTAGTAAGAAAGCAGAGTAACACATGGTACTAGGATTCACGTCTATTTTAACCAAAAGCCTATGCTTTCGCCCCTATAATCTAGTGCTTCTACATGCTAACTAATATTCCTACGCCGTACAGATCACATTAAATTGATGTCACCTTTGATTTCTAAGAACAGTGAATGCTAAGGTAGAGAAAATATCTATTTTTATTGCATTTATATTTTTTCCCATTTGGGCATTGGCTGTAGCATCTTTTAACCTTTGATATATTTTAGTCTGAAAGACTAGACATTAAAATATTATACTCTTGGATCATACTTAATATATTTGTCTCTCTTGACATAGTACTTTTCCCTACTTGATTTCATTTATTCTGGTTTTTTTTTCTTAATCCTCACTTAGGATATTGTTTTCCACTGATTTTTTTTTTTAGAGAGAGTGGAAGTGGTGGGGTTGGGAGAGAAAGAGAGAGGGAGAGAGCAAGAGAGAGAGAGAAAAACATCAATGTGAGAGAGACACATTGATTGGTTACCTCCTGCATGCAGCTGGGGCTGGGGATGAACCTGCAATCCAGGTATATGTCCTTGACCAGGAATCACACTCGAGACTCTTGAGTGCGTGGACCAATGCTCTAACCATGGAATCACACCAACCCAGGAGATCTTATTTATTCTTATAATATAGCATTTCCTAGGTGAAAAAGATTCTAGTATCCCAGCCTACAGATGAAGGAGTTGAAGCTCACAGAGTTTGAGTTCTAGCCAAAGTAGGACTCAAATTCATATGTTTTCACTCTTAAGTCAAGAGTTTGTCACTGTGTTCACATACTTCCTTAGCAGTTGTGACTGGAGCAATTACCATGCACAGATGTATTAAACCCCAGCTACACAAAGATAAGATGCCATCTTTTTCAGTACAGGTTACCATCTAGCAGACAAGAAGGGTTCAGTGGATATGTGATATTATTAATGTGAACAGATTGCTATAGGGACATCCGGGAATAGCCTTGAGATTTGAGGGAAGCTATGCAGAAGAGGTGACATTTTAAATAAGCAGAGCTGTGTGAAAGGCAGAAGATGAGACCACTTTACGTAGAGGAAACCATTTATTTGATTGTTGAGAGAAGGCGAGTGGGCCAAAGTGACAAGCCAAGGGATTGTATGGTGAGGTGAGACTAAAACACAGTTTGAGACGGGAAAGGTGCGGAGGAAGTTGGACATTTCCTATAAGTGATAGGAAATCGTGGAAGGTTTTTTGGCAAACATTGTCAGAGTTCTGTTTTAGAAAATAATTGTGCTAGTGTACCAGAGTGTGTGTATAAGAGACATTGGTTTTATTATTTTTTCCAGAGGGAAGGAAGACTTTATTTTAGTAGATAAAGAAGCCATTAAACATTGGAATTGTCTTTGGCTCTTGGTCAGAAAAGGCATCATGAAAATAGCAAATCTTAAAAAGGAAATTAAGGCAGAGAGCTTTGCTGAGAGGACAAAACCACAAAAACAAAATTCAGATACTTATCTGCAGGACGTAGCTGCTGGACTGGGATTTGGTAAAATACCTCCTAAAGGTTGTTGGTTTTTTTATTTTTATTGATTAAGGTATTACATATGTGTCCTTATCCCCCCATTGTCTCCACCCCTCCACTCAAGCCCTCACCCCCTCCCCCCGTGTCTGTGTCCATTGGTTAGGCTTATGTGCATGCATACAAGTCCTTTGGTTGATCTCTCCCCCCTTACCTCCACCCTCCTCTACCTTCCCTCTGAGGTTTGATGGTCTGATGGATGCCTCTCTGTCTCTAGCTCTATTTTTGTTCATCCCTTTATGTTGTTCATTATATTCCATAAATGAGTGAGATCATGTGATATACTTTTTGAAAGAGGACATAAGTGAGGAAGGCCAAGAGACATATGAAAATATGTTCAAAGTCACTAATCATGATGAAAGTGATGAGATGAAAATGAAAATGACAATGCGTTACCATCTCACACCTATCAGAATGGATATTGCCAACAAATCAACAAATGATAAGTGCTGGTGAGGATGCGGAGAAATAAGAACCCTTGTGCACTGCTGGTGGGAATACAGACTGGTGCAGCCACTGTGGAGAACAATATGGAGTTTCCTCAAAAAATTAAAAATGGAACTCTCATTTGACCCAGTAATCCCACTTCTAGGAATATATACCAAGAAACTACAAACATGAATCAGAAAAGATATATGCACCCCTATGTTCATAGTAGCACAATTCGCTATAGCTAAGATTTGGAAACAACCTAGGTGCCCATCAGCAGATAAGTTGATTAAAAACTCATACATCTACTCAATGAAATGTTATGCTGCCGCAAAAAAATAAAAGGATTTTTTTACCATTTGCAACAGCATGGATGGAACTGGAGAGCATTATGCTAAGCAAAATAAGCTAGTCAGAGAAAGAGGAATTGATTTTAGAAATGTTAATTATGAGGCTGATAACGATAGTCTAGAGCAGTGGTTCTCAACCTGCGGGTCGCAATCCCTTTGGGAGTCAAACGACCCTTTCACAGGGGTCACTTAAGACCATCAGAAAATGCAGATATTTACATCAGGATGCATAACAATAGCAAAATTTCATGGTTGGGGTCACCACCACATGAGGAACTGTATGCAAGGGTCGCGGCCTTAGGAAGGTTGAGAACCACTGGTCTAGAGAGTTCAGAAATAATTTTTAGAAATTGATGTGTGAATATAAGGGTAGAGTTAAAGTGATATATTTGTAATAGGTAAATGATTAAACTATCCTAATAAAAGGATAATAAGTTAATTAGACTAGATGTCTTCTGGACATCCTTCTAGACAAAGTCACGGTGGCAGGAACTGATCCAGCCAGCAGGGGAGAGCAATTAGGGGTGATTAGGTGGGCAGGCAGGAGCAGTTAGGGGTGATCAGGCCAACAGGGGGGAGCAGTTAGGAGGTGATAAGGCAGTAGCAGAGGTGGTTAGAAGCCAATGGTCCCTGATTGTGAGAGTTTGCAGGC
Source organism: Lasiurus borealis (assembly GCA_004026805.1). Taxonomy (NCBI): domain Eukaryota; kingdom Metazoa; phylum Chordata; class Mammalia; order Chiroptera; family Vespertilionidae; genus Lasiurus; species Lasiurus borealis. The sequence continues at coordinate 92,860 of PVJN01003237.1, forward strand.
TGGGCTGAGGGACACCCTCCCCCCATTGCATGAATTTCATGCACCAGGCCTCTAGTGATATTATAAAAATGTAATACAAGAAAAAGAAGAGGTTCAGAAGGAAAATGTGGATTTAGTGTTGGGCATGTTGCATTTGAGATTGCTGAGGCTGGACATAGATATTGGCACCACTTATATAGAACAGATAGTTGAAACTCTGAGACTGGATGGGAGCAACACTGGAAGAGGTGTAGGTAAGGAAAGAGACCTGGAGTGGGGTTAGGGTAGATGGAACCATTATGAGTATTGGGAGTAGAAAGCAACTTTTTTGTTTTGGAAACCTAGGGATGAGAGAATTTCATTCAGTAAGTAGGTACATAACAATGCTAGATGCTGTTTTAAGAGATCAAGAGGCTGATGGTATTGGATTTGACATGCAATGATGCACTTGAACTAAATTATATCAAAAGTCCCATTCAATTAACATATTGGATCTTTGAGCTTCCTCTAAATTCTCCCAAGAGCAAATAATATTAGAACAATTTCTGGAGAAATTTTTTAATTTATGAAACCATTAATAGAGGCCTATTCTTATTTATCTATGGGTATGAATTTGGTACTATCATTGTTAATACTAGCATTTAAATCTCTAGAAAAAAAAACTGTTAATGGTTGAGTTTTATAAAATTCAGAAAACTATACTTAATTTAACCTTCTAAACAATAGGCATACATGGTAGGGATTATAAAAATGAGTCCATGCCTGTCCAATGTGGCTAAGTGGTTGAGCCTCAACCCACGCACCCAGAGGTTCCTGGTTTGATCCCTAGTCAGGGCACATGCCAAGATTGCAGGACCGATTCCCAGAAAGGGGTGTACAGGAGGCAGTTCATTGATTTGATGTCTCTCTCTCATTGATGTTTCTCTTTTTCTCCCTCTCCTGTCCTCTCTCTAAAATCAATAAAAACATTATTTTAAAAAACGAGGGCAAAGCATAGTCAACATATTAATATTTAGATGCCAAGTCATAGTTGGGATAACTAATGTCTGGGGACTCTAGTTGATGTATAAAGGTTCGGGTGTGTGTGTGAGGAGAGGGCAGAAAATAAAAGAGAGATGGTGCTACATAGGAATGATCATTGTAAATGTTGGCATTTCAGCAACCATTACCTTTTATTTGCAAAAGAGGCTAACAATTTGGGCTCCTCTTATTTCTGCATCCAATTTGGATTTGGGACACTGAATGGAATCATCAAGTTGTTGTTGTTGCTGTTATACACAGTATCATTCGTTGAATGAAGGCTTCAGAGAGAGGAAAGCGGTGTTTTGCAGAAGCTTGAATATGTACGGTTAGTGTATAAAGAGATCTAAAGGCAACATTTAGTCATTGGAACCTCACAATCTTTTATAATTAACCCTTTTCCCCCTTAAAGAATATAAACATGCCATAGCTCTTTAGCTGCCAAGTTGCCACTCAGCTCCAACTGCCATTAGCTCTATTGGAGGTGATTCAAAACAGAAGACAGAGGCTCCTGCGATGATGTTGTAGCACTGGGGAAGATGGCTCTTGTCGTTATACTTGGAGTCCATGGAATAAGGATGCAGATACTTTCTTGATCCTTATAAGTGACCTCTATTCTGAATTGCAGGAGCCACTGTTCTCTTTGGGCTGTGAGCAGCAGCCACCTAACATTCTCCACCGGGTGCAGGGGTGAGCCAGTTAGGTGATGTACACAAACAAAGAGAACTTGACCTTCATTCTTTCTTCTTATGCCCCCAAACCTCATCACCTCGTGCTTTTTTACAACCCCTGATCAGAACATGCTGTCTCCAGCTGAAACCGGTTTGGCTCAGTGGATAGAGCATTGGTCTTCAGACTGAAAAGTCCCAGGTTCAATTCTGGTCAAGGGCATGTACCTTGGTTGTGGGCACATCCCCAGTGGGGGGCGTGCAGGAGGCAGCTGATCGATGTCTCTCTCTCATCGATGTTTCTAACTCTCTATCCCTCTCCTTTCCTTTCTGTAGAAAATCAATAAAATATATAAAAATAGGAAAAAAAAAAAGGACATGCTGTCTCCATTAAGTATTTCCTTGTTGAGGTGTAACCTTGTTAAATTTTTATGTGTTTATTTAGAATTGAGGTAAAACCCTGTTTCCTCCATATAATCTTACTGCATGCCCTTTAGTAAAGACTAAATGGATGTCTGAGACCTTTGTGTTTATAATATTGTGTAAATGGAATCATCCTAGTGTCTAAGGGAATGGAACTTGACATCTTAACCTCCCGTACCAGTGTTCCTAAGACTTCCTGTAAATAGGGCAATTTAATTACATTCCCACCTGTCTCCTTAACCTTTTATATTGGTTGTTTTTCTAACTGCAATTCAAATAATAAATTTAGAAGGTTGGGCAACACTCTTACCAATGAATCAGAAAAGAAAAATATTACAATTCACTGCATAAGGGTAACTATTGTTTTGCAAAACATTTATTACATATCCATGTATGTATGTGAGAAGTCACAATGGATTTAAAAGCTAAGTTCTTTGAGAACATCCTAATGATTCATGATGGGTTTTATGCTCTGCTCTAAAAAAAGTGCCCCCAACATTCAGTGTTATGATCCTGGGTCATCTCCCCTGTCCCCCAATTTCCCCTGTTGCTGTTTGTTAATACAAGCTCACATATAAGGGCTTCTGAATAAAGGGGTATTCACAACCTTGGGGTTAGACTTTCCCAAACCAACACACTCGATTGTGCAAAGGCATTTGTAATCTTTAGCGGAGACAGAGGGCCATATTTTCACATGAGGGTAAAGTCTCTGGAAGTGCTGCCTCCTGTGAACCAGCAATTAGGATCCAGATCCTGTAGAACCCTGTGAGTCCAGTTGGTGGAGGCTGCACCATCCAGGTGCAAGACTCTGTGCTGTAACTCCCAACCTCCAGGATGGTGAGGTGAGGCTCCTGTAGTTGGTCTCTTCGTTTTCAAAGTGTCTGAGGAATGGAGGTGAGTGAGCGTATGACAGAGAATCAGGGGACAAAAAGGACAAGTTATATGGACTGGAAGCCATAACCCCTCACCTCCCCCCAGGCGATGTTTTAGTCAATACCTCATGAGGAAGCACGTAGAACCACACTCTAATTATCTACTGTTTTTATTATTCAGTTATTTATTTTGCTTAAAGGCCCTATTTAGCAAGCAGTATACAGTTCACTCCATTGTATGAGATACATTTTTTTCAAGCATGGTGGATAAGTTGGAAGTCAAAGACCCTCCTATTGAATTATCAGCTCAGCAGTGGTGACAGGTACCCCTGTGGTTGCAATCACTGTGTGGACGTCCCCTGAGCTGGGAAAGTAGAGCAGTTTCCAGACAGGGTTATTTTTGTTTGTGGACACTGCCACTTACATAGAAATTTCTCAGCTATGGGGGTGGATGTGACATTATTGACTTCTCTTTTAATGTGAAAATAGCAACCCTCCCTGGTGTGGTAGGGAAGGTAGAAGGCAGATAATGGCAGAGTATGTGCTGACAGGCAAACTGAAATGTTCATGGCCCTTAGGAACGGAAAGGATTGGGGAGCAGTTGCTCAATGTAAGCACTGTTGCTTTTCCTTGTTGTTTCTTACGTTCTGTCTTTTGACCACTTTCACTTTCCTAAATGGGTGAACGAAGCAGTGAAACCCTAATCAATATTTTTTTCTACTTGCTGATAGTATTGCTATAGTGTTAGTAGAGAAATGGCTCGAAAAGAATAACATGTGGTTTGTTTATACACCTTCTGTGGGTATACTTGAAAGCTTATCCAAATACATCTATTTCTGTAGCAGTGCTCTCAGTCAGTGACGCCCAGGTTAGATATCACTGAGGCTGCTAAATGTCAGCGGGGGGAAGGGCAGTAAAGTTGTGTCTGTGTGCCAACTTGCATTGTATTGATCAGTTTGCAGTGTGAAGGTTTGAACGTCCCTGATGCCATTACTTTTTTAATATGTGATATCCAGTATTTGTGATTTCCACTTTAGACAAAATAAAAGAAAATTATTATTCCTTCTCATTAGAGCAAAAATTTCCAGATTCCATTCCAGAATATTTTCTCCAATTGAAGGTGAAAATCTCTTACCCTGTTCTTCCAGGAGAGAATTACGAATCTAACTACAGACCTGGCGCACAAAATTTGTGCACAGGAGAGGGAGGGAAGGAGGAAACAGTGTCCCTCAGCCCAGCCTGCACCCTCTCCAATCTAGGACCCCTTGAGGGGTCAAGCCTAAATGGGAGGTTGGACATCCCTCTCATAATCCAGGACTGCTGGCTCCCAACTGCTCACCTGTCTCTGCCTGATTGCCCCTAACCGCTTCTGCCTACAAGCCTTATCACCCCCTAACCTCTCCCCTGCCAGCCTGATCGACACCTAACTGCTCCCCAACCGGCCCGACTGCCCCTAACTGTCCTCCCCTGCCAGTCTGATCACCCCTAACTGTCCCCCCCTGCAGGCCTGGTCATCCCTAACTGTCCTTCCCTGTTGGCCTACCCTCCCAAAACTGCTCTCCTCTGCTGGCCTGGTCCCCCCCCAATTGCCCTCTCCTGTTGGCCTGGTCACCCCCAATTGCCTTCCTCTGCTGGCCTGGTCACCCCTAACTGCCCACAACTGCCCTCCCCTGCAGGCCATCTTGTGGTGGCCATCTTGTATCCACATGGGGCCAGCCATCTTTGGCCAATTGGGGGCAGTCATCTTGTGTCTTTGAGTGATGGTCAATTTGCATATTACTCTTTTATTTGATAGGATTTCTTTATAGAAATTACTGCTGCTTCCCTGAAACCTCCAAAGGTCACAACACTGGCAGACTTCAAACCAGTCATACCTTAATCTTGTGGGGGCAGGGACACCCCTCCCCAACTGAAGTCTGGGTCCCTAAGCCAGAGAAGAGAAGATGATGGGAAGGACCATCAAGTAAACTATGATACGATTCTATCTTCTTTATAATTTTGTTTTATAATTATTGTCAGATATTTTTATATTTATTTAGATACTAGAGGCCCAGTGTATGAATTCATGTATGGATGGGGTCCTTAACCTGGCCAGTGATTGGAGCCCATCAGTGCCAACAGGCCAGGGGGAGGGACCATGGGAGATTGGTTGGTGGAACACACTGACCACCAGGGGGCAGCTCCTGCATTAAGCTTCTACCTCCTGGTGGTCAGTGTGCATCATTGCGACTGGTTATCTGGTCAACAGATCATTCAGTCACTTAGGCTTTTATATATGTAGATTGTAATCCTAAATCACTCCTTTGCATATATTTTGGAAAAAATATTAGCAAAATGAATCGGTTGAGCTGGTTATTTTATAAAACTTTCCACAATGAGTGTAATTCCTTCGAATCACTTTTCAACTCAAAGTATCAACATCCCTGTTTGCTCACACTGTGTTATCTGTGCCATTGGAACTTTGAGGATGCAGCATTTCATAAAAGAGAGCTTTGCTTAGTCCTCTGGGGTTTTCCGCCCCCCTTTTGTGAGAGTCAATGCTGGCACTTTCTTAATCTTAAAGAGGGTACCAAAATGTTTTCAGACGATAGCCAGCACTTACATTCCTTCCTGAGATGAACTTTCAGCGGTTTTCTGGCCGAGGTGTTGCAGAGTGGAGTAAGAGGTATGAACCATGTCCCAACTGCCACCTGGCTGACAGTAATTTTAACATGCCATCCACTCTAAAGGGCATTTTGATTTAATAGATGTTAAAAGGTTAAGAACAGTGAATCAATGAAATGTGGAATTTGCTATCATAGAAACATTTCATAATGTGTACCCTAAAAAAAAATTCCTTGTAATGTTTACATTAGTAGCACAGAAAATAAACCTCTGAGGGATTTACTCTTGTGTAGTTATTGTGAATGGACAATTTCATAAAGATGATTATTGTTTCTGAAAGTGAAAATTGAAATTGCCCACATGTCCATAGATGGGGGAGATGGTGAAGCAAAGCAGGACACGGATGTTCCAAATGTGATGACCTTCGGTGAGAGCATGTGTGGGCATGAAAAGATATATGTGATGTTCTAAGAATAAAGATAAGCTATGATACAGTGTGTATAGTAAATTACTGATAAGTTTTCTTTTTCTTTGTTTGAAGTTTTTATATAATATTTATCACTAGGATAAAAAAAACAATGCTATTTTCTTTCTAATTGGTCCCAGCCATCAGTAGAAAGGGTTTCAGGTTTATTGATGTCACATTTAGAGTATGTTCCCACATATTATGTAGTATGTGTGATGCTGAGTAAAGGGACAGACCCAGGAAAGGGCTATGTGGAGCAGTGCAGGTTAATAGAATGATTAATGTTTTATTTATTAAGGATTTTTGAATACCTATATATCCAAAACACTATGATAGGTGGTCTGAGTTAAAGAATGCTCAAAGTAAGGGAGATGCATATACAAAATGCTATGCATTTCCAAGGAGGAAAGAAATCATTCAAGTTTGGGGCTCATTGGAGACTTTCTGCAGGAAGTGGCATTTGACTTAGAACAAAATTGGGAGAGTGTTGACAATGTGTTAAACCGTATGAAAAATAACAGAAATTCACTTATGCAAGACAGATGCTTTTTAAAAGTGTTATTTTTTTCAAAGCATTAAAGTATAACATGCATATATAAAAGAGCCCAAATCATAAACACACTGCTTGATGGATTTTCAACAAGTGACCAAGCCTGGATTAAGAAACAAAACACTAACTGACCCATTAGCATCTTTATGCCTCTTCCAGTCATTAATCTTCTCAAGGGTAACCACTATCCCCGCTTCAAATCTCAAAGATTCTTTTTGCCTGTTTTTAAATGTATGTAATGAGAATTTTACAGAATGTGCTCTTTTGTGTCTAGCATATTTCACTCAACATTGTGTTGTCGGTTTTACCCATGTTGTCGCTGGGTAGATATAATAGCAAACTCTACAGAGGTGGACTTAACCTCCTGAAGGCATGGGAGTGCCTGAATCGTATTTGTAATCTCACTATCTGCCATCATATTGGCTTAGAGTTGGCACTAAGTAAAGGCTTGTGAAATATATGGGTGGCCGCCGGAAACAAATTAATTTTCTGAGCCAAAAAGCAAGCCAATGCACTCGGCGAGCAGTTATCAGTAGATAGGGTGCCTGGCACTGCACCAGGTGCTCACACGGGTCCCTTGTTCTACGGAGCTCACATTCTGTTTGGGGAGAAGTGAAAGATCCCCAGCCACATGGTCCTGCATATCGTGGTCTGCTTTGGTAAATAATGCTTTTATATTCAGGCTGCTGTCTCTGATAGAGACACATGAAAAGAGTAATTGCATCACGTTTTCCACTTGCTGAGGAGATGGCTGCATTTCAATGAAGCCCGAAAGGTTTTCAGAGCTGGAAAGAGCATTAGAGAGCATTAAGTCCCACATAAAGAACTCGCTGTGGTTGTCGGCCACTGATAATCCAACAAAGGCATTTGGAAGTCACTTGGGGATAAAAGAAATACAACACTGATGATTCTTGGAGTTTCTTGGAATTCCAGCCTAATTGGAGGCTAATCGGGACTTCAGGATCTCTTGCCTGTGTAAAGGAGTATGCAGTCTTGTAAGTCACCAACCCTTGCCCAGAATAAAAATGAAAGGATTCTTTGATCACAGTACACTTAAATGCCAACTTTTTGAAGTGGACAAGTATGGCCAGAAAGACTTTAAAGCACCATTAAATATGGTATCTTCATTTTGAAGCTTATTATATGATTTTTTTGTACAATGAAAGTTGTACAAACCTAATGCTCATCCTTTCGAGGCACTTTTGCTTTATAACAGGAAAATAATTCCCTAAAATTAGTATAATTAATTGTCTTACAAGCTAAAAATTATCTTTAGGTGTTTTTTTTAAGTATGAATGCACACTACATACAACAACAAAACCCAAACCCAGAACAGAAGCACAATGAGCAAGCAGTAAACACGGCCACTAACCCTCTCTTCCACCCTCCCCCATTTCAGAGCAAACTACTGTTAACTGTTACATGCACAGAACTCTTACATTAATTACAAAATGTATCATGTATGCATGAGTACATGTAACATTTATGTAAAGTTAAAGGGTAATGATAAATAACTACAGATAAATCTATTCCCAGCACTCTGTATACTAACTGGATTACTCATAAGTAGCTCGTTAGAAGCCTCTCCAGGATCACATGTGTCTTCTTCCCAGAGGCAGCCATTATCCTGAATTTTTTTCTATTATTGTCTTGCTTTCATTGATTTTATGTATTATTTTATATATTTGCTTAAAACTGACTTTATTTTTTTAATCTTTATTGTTGAAAGTATTACTTATGTTTCCTTTTTTCCCCAATGACCCTTTCTAGCTGGCCTCTGCCTCAAGCCTTCACCACCCTATTATCTGTGTCCAAGGGTTTACTGATTTTAGAGAGAGAAAGTGTGAGAGAGACAGACAGACAAACAGATACATCGATTTGTTGTTCCATTTTTATGATGGTTTATTCTTGATGTGCCCTTGTTGGAGACTGAACTTGCAACTTTGGGGTATTGGGACATTGCTCTAACCAACTGAGCAACCCAGCTAGGGCTATTCTGAAGTTTTTAAATCATGCCCTTACTTTGTTATTTAAGCCTTTCATATGCAGCACTATACACACACACACACACACACACACACACACACACACACACACATTTTTGTTTTACTTGTTTTATACACTATATAAAAGTGTGTATGTATCTATCTATCATTTTAATATATATAAAAACCTAAGTACAAATTGTATAAACTTTATAAAACCAGCTATTTTACTTAAATGGAATAATTGTATCTCTGTGTTGAATTAATCTATTTGCTCAGCAAGTTCCCTCTTATAAAGGGTAAAACTCCATATTTGGTTTTGTTTCCTGGAGAAAAACTATAACCTAGATATTATCTTCTAAGATAAATAGCTTGAAGAGACATTTGAGAATATATAGCATTGCTACAAACTCAGAGGAATGAGAAGATAATATTCTTTTCAATTATTTAGGAGACAGTGATAGTACTTCAGGTCATGGAAAGAGTTATTTGTTAAACTGAAGTCATTGAATGGTAAACGTTAAGGACTACCAAGCTGTCATTTTTCTGTCCTGTGTTTCCGATTCATGCCTAGGGAAGAAATGGACTCATTCTATTTGAATATACATTCTCCTTAAATTGAAATATGATTCAAATTAGGTGCAGTCTTACTCATACCACATTAAACTACTTATTAAGAGGTAGAAATTAGGTATATATGACAGAGGGGGATGGGGCACTTATAAAATCTATTTACTGCCAAAGAGCATACTTTTAATTTTTGCTCAGTCTTCATTTACTCATATTTTAATAAAGCTTTAGTCAATTGCCTTTGTAGCTTTCATAAATTTCTGGAAAGACAGGAGGGTCATGTGAGAGAATTGGACTATGCAATGTGTATACATACATGTGAATTGTGTGTCCACATTCTATCAGTCCTGCAGAAAGGATTCCACAGCCAACTTTGTGCCCATCCTTGGGGTCTCCATGCACTTGGGCAAAAAGGAAGGAACAAGTGAAGTTGTATAATAGGGTTCTCCTCCTGTGACATGTGTTTCCTACTGCCCAGGATTTTCCGTGTGCTTGTCATACACTCATGTGTCTTATACGATTCTGGGTCTTGGATGGTTTCAATATCTCCCATAATTTCAGTTTTGTAACTTTCAGAAAGGCAGAACCAAAACTCACTAAAACTGGTACCACCGACATGTAGACCAAATCTGTTCATAGTTCTTTCTAAACTCAATAGAAGAGGAAGAGGAGGACAAGAAAGAAAGGGCTTAATTGAGGACTAAGAGAGTGGCCTTGAGCATAAAGTATTCTCACAGAGCCATTTGATTCATTGTATGTATTTTTTTTTAGTGTGGTTATCGATGATTTTCCTGTTTGTGGTAAAGAAAAAAGTCAGTATTTAAGGATATCACTCCCTAATTATACAAAATCAGAAAAGCTGGTTATTTCCCTGTGTTTTCTGGCTTCTTGATAAATCTCCCTGTGGTATGAGGGGAAGCTTTATACTACTGTTAATGGATTCACCTTCTTTCATGAACCATTCTGATGGTTCATCAGGAATATGCCTGGTCTTTAAAAAGTCAGAACACAAGAATACAGAACACAGAATACAAGAGTATTCTTAGTCTATATGATAAGTATCCACAAAAGGCTTAAAAGGGGTTGGGAACTAAGAAAAATGATGTATTGCTATCTTTTTTGTTTTCAGATTAATTATTGTACCCATTGTTTTAATATAGAAACTCTTCACCTGAAGCTGGAGGGAAACCATACTGAGCATTGTAGTTGCAATTGTATCTAACATGCTACCGAAAGATAAGTTTGCCCAATGTTCTTTGACTTGGCAGACAGCCTGCTCTATTAGGCACATATTCCCCCTTGCATTGAGTTAGAAAGGCAGAGGCAGGGAGGCAGGAGAGCTACCCCGAAAGCATTCATCTCAAGACAGGAACACCAGAACAGTCAGAAAATTCTAGAAAAACCATTCATGGTGCCTATGGCTGTTGAACAAGAATTGAATCAAATCCCTCAGTTACCACGATCATTGGTTTCTAAGTTCTGTTGTTTCCCCGAAGCTCAGCTCAGACCGTATAGAGCAGAGCAGCAGTGACATGGGAATCACTATCTAATCCCTCAGTTACCATGCGTATCACTTTCAGGCATTTTAAAAGAACCTTCAGGGAACATAATATGTCTGACTACTCCGGATCATTTTAGTCCCTTTTCTCTGAAGAGTTTGAACAAGCAGAGAGATGTGGAGCTCAAATGATGGTGTGGCACCATCGGGCCGCACGGGGGACTGAGCAGATAACCTAAACGGCAAGGCTGACGCGTGCTTTGAGGGAGCAAACTGCATTTGGTTTCTTTGGTACATAATTATACTTTAAAAGTGAAACAGTATTGAATGCCGAGTGACCATAAAGTTTTGAGAACCCTGGGGCACAAGTGGAACAGTTTGTGGTTTTGAAAATAAAACAGAAATCCCCACAGGGACTATAAATTGGAAAGAAAACTAAAAGCTCTCCTATTCTCCTGATATTAAATGGGAGCATATGTAAACATTATTGAAGGAATCCGTTTAAGGGTTGTTGTAGTTTTTTTTAATACACATGAAAATTGCCTATCTCTAAAGGAATAATTGATTTTTGGAAAACATTATCAGTCTATTCTGTTGCCCTAAATATAGATAGATAGATAGATAGATAACCTCTCCCCCCACCTCCCCACCCATCTTTCTCTCTCTCTCTCTCTCTCTCTTTCACACACACACACACACACACACACACACACACACACACACCAATAGTGCAATTGTTTCTACTTATTCTAAAGGTCTTCAATCTCACAGATCTCTTTGCTTATATTTCTACATTATGCTTTTAAATAGTATCTAATAACCTTTGGAAGGTAAAATTTCACTCCTTTAGTAGGGAAGTTTCATATGTCTACAGTTGCTAAATATGGAACACACAAAATCCCTCCTGCACTAAGATTTGGTTGACCATGGTGTTTTCTTGTCTCTGTCCAATCGAAGC
>PVJN01003238.1:0-102745 GCA_004026805.1 Lasiurus borealis
TTTTTGCATTTTAACTATTATATCCCCAAAACTCAAGAAATGCCAAAGTAACCAGAGCAAACGGTGGCTGTAGCTTGAAAATGATTCCTGCATCCGTCACAGGTGTTCCCATGTCACTCTGCTTTCCTGCCTAAGAAGCTCTTGATGATTTATGCACCTGCAGACGTATCTTAGCAACGACGGTGAAGGAAATGTACTGAGAAACTGCTAAGCTTTGTCTAGAAAGGAGCTCCAAAGCAGAGGTTACATGTGATTTAGCATGTTCTCTAAAATACAGCTGATTTATGGTTGTATTAGTTTTAAGGAAAAAAAGATAAGTTGTTTTTCTAGTTGTTAGATTTGTTTCCTCTTGCAGTGATCACTTCCTAAGGTATATAAATGTTGAATTCCTATGTTGTACACCTGAAACTAATATTTTTTTATTGATTTTTTTTTTTTACAGAGAGGAAGGGAGAGGGATAGAGAGTTAGAAACATCGATGAGAGACATCAATCAGCCGCCTCTTGCATGCCCCCTACTGGGGATGTGCCCGAAACCAAGGTACGTGCCCCTGTCTGGAATTGAACCCGGGACCTTTCAGTCCGCAGGCCAACGCTCTATCCACTGAGCCAAACCGCTGAAACTAATATTGAATGTCAACTATAATTTAAAATAAATTGAAATAAAAAATACATAAAATTTTAAAAATAAAATACATGTTCCCCAAACCAGTAGGAATTATGAATACATCACAGTTCAATTCCTGGTCAGGGCACTGACTGTACCTCAGTAGCAGATTTCCCAACCCTGATAGGGACAAATGTGGGAAGAAACCAATCCATGTGTCTCTCGCCCGCTCATCTCTTTCCTTGCATCTCTCTTTCCCCTCCCCTTTACTCTCTCTAGATACCAGTGGAAAAAATATTCTCAGGTGAGGAATAACAACAACAAAAAGAAACATCAATGATGAGAATCATCAGTGGGCTGCCTCCTGCACACCCCTCTATTGGGGATCGAACCCACAACCCACAACTGGGGCATGTGCCCTAACTAGGAGTGGAAGCAGAAATCGAACCATGATCTTCTGGTTGATAGGTTGATACTCAACCACTGAGTCACACTGGCTGGGCTGAAATTAAAATTTTTTAACTAAAAGCAGTCAGGGTAACTCCCCCTTTTCCAGATCCCTCAGAGCACAAGCAATGCAAAACGTACTTTCATTGTTTTATCTTGTTAATTTTGACTGTTAACTATACTCACCTATTAAAAGATACATGTGTACCGAGACTGGTTTGGCTCAGTGGATAGAGTGTCGGCCTGCGGACTGAAAGGTCCCAGGTTCGATTCCAGTCGGGGGCATGTACCTTGCTTGGGGGCACGACTCCAGTAGGGGCTGTGCAGGAGGCGGCTGATCGATGTCTCTCTCTCATCTATGTTTCTGACTTTCTATCCCTCTCCCTTCCTCTTTGTAAAAAATCAATAAAATATATAAAAAAATACATGTGTCTATCAATTTATTTTTCACCCAAGCCTTGTGGTTACCCCCTCCCTGCTTGCTTTCTCCCACCTCCCTAATCTATCACTAGTGGATTTCATGTAACCCTTTTGTATCATCTCTTTTTAATGTATAAAATAAGCCACAAAACTGCCATTCTCTGGAGCACTGTCTCAATTGGTTGAGATTTTGCTTCCCTACAATTGTTGACAGTTTGGCTCAAACTCTCAAAAATTCTTTTTTAAAATATATTTTATTATCATTATTTGTACAGAGAGGGAGGGAGAGGGATAGAGTTAGAAACATCGATAGGAGAGAAACATCATTCAGCTACCTCCTGCACACTTCCTACTGAGAATGTGCCCCCGGCCAAGGTACATGCCCTTGACTGGAATCCAACCTGGGACCTTTCTGTCCTCAGGCCGATGCTTTATCCCAGTGGTTGGCAAACTCATTAGTCAACAGAGCCAAATACCAACAGTACAACGATTGAAATTTCTTTTGAGAGCCAAAATTTTTAAACTTAAACTTCTTCTAACTCCACTTCTTCAAAAATAGACTCGCCCAGGCCATGGTATTTTGTGGAAGAGCCACACTCAAGGGGCCAAAGAGCTGCATGTGGCTTTCGAGATTCAGTTTGCCCACCATGGCTCTATCCACTGAGCCAAACCAGTTAGGGCTTAAAAGTTCTTTAAAAAAAAATTCTTCACAGGTTTGAATGTTCCTTTTTTTAAAAAATATTTTTTTTTTATTGATTTCAGAAAGGAAGGAAGAGGGAGAAAGAGAGATAAAAACATCAGTGATGAGAGGGAACCATTGATTGGCTACATCCTGCATGCCCCCACACTGGGGACTGAACCCACAACTTGAGCATGTGCCCTTGACTGGGATAGAACCTGTGACCCTTCGGTCCGCAGGCCAACACTCTATCCACTGAGCCAAACCAGATAGGGCTTATGTTGACACCCTCTCCTCTTTGAATTAAGGACTTCTGGTCCACATGGAGTGGAGGAAGGTAATCAATTTTAGATCACATACAAAAAAAAATAAGTCTCAGCATTTTGGAAAATGAGGAAGAGAGATAGATAAAAGTTTAAAGTCACTTAAAAATAGCACATAGTTATGTGAAAGTATACAAATATTTGAAATGATGCTTAAATTTTGTGTTTTGTCTGGTTGAGGAAGGATGTGAAAGAGAAGAGAGTAAATCCCTGACCTGGAGGGAAAAAAGAAAGGCAAAGAGGAAATGAAGTTAAGGAGAGAAGTTTATTGCCCTTGGCTCAGAGAGCACCATCTCGCTTCACTGCCCTTTGAGATGCTAATGAATTGATTAGCCACTCATTCTAGCTTCTCGAAATCCAGTGGGATAGCCACAAGCACTCCTAGAGGGGAGCCTTCCCTAGGCTGCCCAGACAGCAGTTCCATCCTGAGTTGTGTGGGACCTGAGGCCCAGTCTGCCAGAGAGAGAAGCTTAAGTAAACAAGAAAACAGACCAATGTGAGGTATAACAGCAGACAGCTTATCAGTTTCCCAAGGAAGTCCTTTATCTTATTACCAGAGGCCCCGATTTCGTGCCAGAGTAGGCCTGCCTTTCCCCAGCCTCAGGCACTGGCTTCCCTCTGGTCCCAGGGACCTGGGCTTCCCTCTGGCCCCTGGCAGGCACCCAGCTTCCCTTGCAGCCCTGGCTTTGTCCAGAAGGTCATCCGGAAGGACATCTGGTCTAATTAGCATATTACGCTTTTATTATTATAGATTATAGATGGGTCTCTCACCAACTTTGGCTGCAACCCTTCCCACCACGCCAGTCCTCACCACCTTCCCCTCAACAAACCCTGCAGTGTGGCAGCTTCTAAACTGTCACTGCAGGAAATGTCTTGCTAAGTTTCTCAGTTCTTAGGCTTTCTTCTGGCCACACTTGACTCCCATAGGCCATGTTTATTTGTTGAATGGTTAGCTACTTTAACATTGCTGTCGTTGGCACCCTAACCCCTGCTGCTCCAAAGAGTGGGCATCACCTGGAAGGTTGTTGGAAATGCAGAATCACAGGTTCCTCTCCAGACCTTCCGAATCAAGAATCTGCGCATTAGCACAGTCCCCTGATGGTTGCCAGCTGCACATTCAAGTTTTAGAAGCACTGCCGGCCTCTCGGCCTCTCCTCCTTTCTTGCCACTTCATCTGCCAGAAACCACCCTAAAATCACCTGGAGACTCAGGGTTCCTTCATAATCTTCATATTGGTTTTTTAATTTCCTAATATTCTCCAAGAATTGCTCCTCAAACTCCCCTTTCTACCTTTCATCTCGTCATTCCCCTTCCTACCCATTCTCTCTCTGACTTTACAGAGATCAGATACTAATATTCTTTCTCTGCTTCAGTGTATTTCTGGGCTCCTGCTACCCTCCATTGATTCCTTAAGTCTCAGATGAAGTAAAATCTTCATAATTTCTAAGCTAGTTTTTCTACCTGTGCCTTTTATCCCCCGGATGTTTGGCAATGGAGACATTTTTGGTTGCTACAAATGTGAGAGATACAGTAGGTGGAGGCCAAGGTCACTACTAATCGTCTTAAAATGCACCAGACAGTCCCGTACAGCAAAAGAGAGTGTACACAGACCTCATCTTATAATGGAAATCCAGTATCACATCCTTGATCATGACTGCAGATTGTGCAAATGATGGCCAGTTCACCATTTGTCAACCTGGAGCCTCTTGTTTTTCTTTCTGAGGAGACTAAGCTCTACAGTGATGTGACTGACGTCCCCCTGCAGGGTGCCTCTGGGGCTCTTCATAGTAATTGTGTGTCCCTTTGGAGTGATGTCAACACTTTCTGGAATGTCAACAGCCTGATTGCTGAAAATGGTCTTCATCCTCACAGTAGATGCAGCAAAGAGTTCCCATATTCTTAATCATCCCAATCAGAAAAGTGTGGAATGATGAAAATACTGAATTGGGTGTCAGAAGACCTCTTCTTGCTACTGTACTTGCTTTTAAGCCTTAGGACAATTACTTGAGCTTTCTATGGCTTTGTATATTTTAAAATATGAAAAGTGCTTTGAAATACAATTGTCATATAAGTATTGTCTGACCTAAACTATGATAGCACTTTGTGACTTTCCTACTCTTACTCTTTCTTGGATTGAAAAATACGACAAACTTCTTAAAAGTAGGGGCTAGTAAACCCTTTTCTTCTATAGTTTCTATTCTTGTGCATGTCATGTTAACAGATTCTGAGTAAGGACTGATGAAAGAATAGCAATTCCACCTGCTATTCAATCTTTATAAATGTGTTTAATTCACTAATTTCAAATAGTTTACACTATCAAATTTATCATCTCTTCCCTTTTTTTTTTTAAATCTCTAATTTAGGTGACGTCTTTCCAGTGCAAATGAATCCAATAGCCCAGTCACAGTTTGTACCTTTGGCTGAAGTTCTTTGCTGTGCTATATCTGACATGAATGCTGCTGAAATTGTAGTAACGCAGGAATCACTGTTGGAGCATTTGATGAAACATTACCCAGGTAGGGTAACAAGTTTTTCTCTGTTAGTTCTTTGCATGTGTTTGATGGTTCTATTTACAAATAATCTTAAACACAAATGAGCTGGATGATATCCAAAGTTTTTTCTATTATAGAACCTTATATTAGAGCCGTGCCAGGAAAAGGCCTTTGATAAAGGTATTTCTTTTACATTCCAATTAACTTTTTAAAAAACAATACTTATGGCAATAAATAAATCAGACTCTGCAAAGGAAAAGTTCATCTTCTCTCCCCCTCCCCCACATCTCCTGTCCTCCCATTGCCACTTCCCAGAGGTGATAATTTCTATTGTCTGTAGTTTCCTATGTATATTTTCATAAGTTTTATTTGAGTATATGTATCTTTTTTTTAATAACATAAATTGAATCATTCCATACATTCTTTCTGCACTTTTTAAAAAACGGAGCAAACATATTTTGGAGATCTTTCTATATCGGCATATATTGATCTCATTTTTTTCATATCCCCGTGTGTAAATGTACAGGAGTATTTTTTATTTTTCTCATTCTAAAATGAACATGCATATTGTAGAAAATGTGGTTAATATAGAAAAGTAACCACTTATAGTATGGCCACCCAAAAGAAACCAAGCTTAGCATATTAATGTATTTTCTTCCAGTGTTACACTTTTAAAAAATATATATTTTATTGATTTTTTACAGAGAGGGGAAGGGAGAGGGATAAAAAGTTAGAAACATTGATGAGAGAGAAACATCGATCAGCTGCCTCCTGCACACCCCTCACTGGGGATGTGCCCTCAACCAAGGTACATGCCCTCGACTGGAATCAAATCTGGGACCCTTCAGTCCACAGCTGATGTTCTATCCACTGAGCCAAACCGGTTTCGGCAAGTGTTACACTTTTTTATGTGTTAGTATTTATTTTATTCCTAGGTCATAAATTTTTGTTCCTTCAGTTTTTTCTGGGGTATTTTTTTCTTTTGTGCAAATTCCTCTTCTGGTTTAGGAACAATCTGCTCCTTTTTAGTAGGATCATCTCCAGGTGGCAGGGAGAGCTCGTGAGTTGGTGAATCCTCCCATGAGCTTTGTGAAGTGCTACTCTGCATCTTGGGAACTATGTTCACCTGGATGTGCTCAATGACCAGAGAGTCTACATCTACATCCTTAAGTCCAGCACCGCTCTCTGCATTTTTAAGCATGTGCAGCAAACACTCAGCATGCTTTTTGGGCCATGGACCATGTGTCCAGTCCCACTATTTGGCTTGGGCACTCCACCATTGTAGAATGGCACACATTGAAAGTGACATTCTGCCTGGCAGGTGTGGCTCAGTGGTTGAGTGTCAACCCATGAACCTAGAGGTCATGGGTTTGTTTCCTGGTCAAGGCACATGACCACATTGCGGGCTCGATCCCTAGAGGGGGGCATGCAGGCGTGGCTGATCAATGATTCTCTCTCATCCTTGATTTTTCTCTCTCTCTCTCCCTCACCTTCCTCTCTCTGAAACATATTTTTTAAAACATATATTTTTAAAAATTATATCATTTGGATACTTACTGGCTTTTTGGATATGCATACCCTTAACGAGCTGGGCAGTTTACAAGTGTTCTTAAAGTGAACACAAAGATTGGAACCTCTTGATTTGCATGGCTTTGTGGGGTTTTCTAAGTGAATAGCGATCACTTCTGACCTCTTTTGGGAAGTGCCTTCCAGTGTTATGCTTACACGCACATTTTGAACATTGTTTTCACAATATAATTTTAGACCCTGCTATTTTGAAAGGAAAATTTCTTTTAAAAGTATCACCTTCACAGTTTGAAAAACCATAATCCAAATTTTAGGTAGTTTGCCCTCACCCAAGCACAAACTGCATTTTATTTTCTCTTTAGCTTCTTAAGATTTAAGCAGTGAGCCAAAACTGGTTTGGCTCAGTGAATAGAGTGTCGGCCTGTGGACTGAAAGGTCCCGGGTTCAATTCCAGTCAGGGGCATATATCCTGGTTGCGGGCACATCCCCATTGGGAGGTGTGCAGGAGGCAGCTGATCGATGTTTCTCTCTTATTGATGTTTCTAACTCTCTATCCCTCTCCCTTCCTCTCTATAAGAAATCAATAAAATAAAAAAATAAAAAAGATTTAAGGAATGAGACTTTTTCAAAAACGCCCATTTGTTGTTAAGAATACTTTCCTTAAACAAAATTTAAATTTGTAATGGGATTGCATAACTTGGTATTTGTAGTTTAGTGAACTCAGATTATTTATTAGCCTAGCCATATGTCTTTGTGGATCAAATTATATTCCTATTATTCAGTTAAATTATGATGACTGTTAATGTTTCTTTGACATTTTAATTACATATATCAATTGTGTTACAGTTAGCTCTAGGTTCATCAAGCAACTTTATGGTCATTTCTATGTGACTGATTTCACTCATTAGAATGTTTCTTATTCAGAATTTACCAGTGTAACATGCTTTCGTTTTAGGCATTGCAATTCCATCTCAAGATATTCTCTATACCACTCTGGGAACTCTGATAAAAGAAAGGAAGATTTATCACACTGGAGAAGGATACTTCATAGTTACTCCTCAGACTTACTTCATCACAAATACAAAACTCCAAGAAAATAAGAGAGTCCAATCAGATGAAAGTCACGAGATACCTGCTTGCATCACATACCTGGTGAGCATGGAGAGCTGTGCGGAGTTTGCAGAGTTAGCCAGAGAACACGCTGCCCCTGTCTCCCATTGTCCATCTTGCCAGTGTTTCCCTGATGTGTGCACTCAGGATCCACAGGAACCACCAGCTGCTGCAGAAGTGACTAGAAAAGGCCAGAAAGGTCTTGGGGAATCCAAATCGTTGGTACAGAATCGAGCAGTTTCAGCGTCTGAGGAGAATCAAGTCTCTGAGAGCACCAAGCCTTTACCATACACAAAAGACAGAGACAAAGGCAGGAAGTTTGGCTTTAGCCTCTTCTGGCGCGGTATGTCCAGAAAGGAGAAGTCCAGAACAGAGCACAGCAGTTTCTCTGCCCAGTTCCCACCGGAAGAATGGCCTGTCCGAGATGAAGATAACTTGGACAATATTCCTCGTGACATTGAACATGAGATCATTAAACGCATTAATCCTGTTCTGACTGTTGACAACTTAATCAAACATACCATATTAATGCAAAAATATGAAGAGAAGAAAAAATATAATAGCCAGGGCACTTCCACTGATATGCTGACAGTCCGACATAAATATCCTTTCAGAGAGGGAGTTAAGAAAAGGCAGGGCCGCTCTGCAAAGCCTCGAAGGCGGGGCCATTCTCAGAGGGATAGACACAAAGCCAGGAGTCAGGGAAGCGAGCCTCAGCCGGGAAGCATTCGACTGCAGAAACACCCCAAGGTCCCTGCCACACAGCCCACCCCCAGAATGAAAAGCCCAAATGAAGCAGTCGTTCAGAAACCACCTGGTGAGAACCCATCAGAGCTAGGTTCTCATATGATTTACAAAAAGCGAATCAGTAATCCTTTCCAGGGTTTGTCTCACCGAAGGAGCCCAATTACCAAAGGGCACAACAACCAGAAGACCAATGATTTGAAACCCAGCCAGATTAGACCGAAGGGCAAGCCTTTCCAAAGGTCAAGGTCTTTAGATTCCTCACGAATCCTTGACAGGGAGGCCAGACAGCCATGCGCTGAACAATGTAATGATACACTGAGGGCAGAATCCATTCATATGAGTAACTCTACTGTCAAGCCTGTCAGTGATGATTTTAGAGATCACCTCTTAAATTCCTCCCAATGTAGTGTTTTGCAAAAGGATAGTCAACGCTGTTCCTTTAGGGAAAGCATGTTGACATATGTGTATGGTAGAGAAAACAAAGTAATCCCTGAAGACTTGAGAGAAAGTTATTCTCACTCTGACATGTTAGGGGAGACAAAAGACACACGGAATGTCCTTCCATCACTGGGTTCCTCCTCTTTAGACCAGGCCTCTTCTGCTTGTAGATTAGTTGATAAAACAACACACCAATTCCAAAATCTTGGTCTTTTGGATTATCCAGTTGGTGTGGACCATTTGAGTCAACCTGAGCCACAAGACAGAGACTCAGAGGAAACACTAATGAGAAAGGCATTTGTGCAGGAAGCAGAGATGGTGAGTCTAGAAAATGAGGTGCTTTCTGACAATGACCACGCCTTGTATCAGAATAAAGTAGAAGATGATGAGGGTGCCTGCAGTTCATTATATTTAGATGAGGATGACTTTTCCGAGAACGATGATTTGTGTCAAATGCTGCCTGGCCACATTCAGTATTCCTTTTCTGGGGGAAGCCAATGGAATCATTTAGGAAAACAAAAGGTTACTGAGAGATCTCTGACTGAGTACAACAGCAAAATACAAAGGTTTGAGCCTCCGGTGCTTAAAGGAAATGAATGCTGCAAGCCTGCGTTGCTCGCTAACCCAGGTGAAAGCCAAAAACCTAATCTCTCTGCTGAAAGCTGTGGCCTCCATTCAGGAACCCAATCCGGATGTAACTATGAAGCGGATCCCAGTGTTGCTGAATGTGTACAGGCCTCAGCATGTGCTGAGAGAAGTATATTTGATTACTACAGCTCAAGGAAAGCCAGCTCCGAGGCTGAAACCCCACAAGACTGCGTTGGTGACACAGGAAAGAAAGCAACTTGCTGGTCTCAGAGTGCTCAGGATCAGGAAATGAGAAAACAGTTCACACAAAAGTTAGAATTTTTCAGCACTACACATATGCCAGTGATGGCTCAGGATATCCAGCATGAACACAGTCACTTGGAAGGAACGGAAAATCATAGCATGGCAGGAGATAGTGGAATAGATTCTCCAAGGTAAGTGCACATAAAAGTGGTTAGAAACTATCCCACAGGATTTATTAAAATTAAGGGTAGATTGAGTTATCTAGTGGGCAATCCCTAAGTAATCTTTTTATAATGATATTCTTCTGCCAGCCTTTATTTTACTGAAAAAATTACAATGCAGTCTCTTACATAATAGAATATATTGTTCATTTTTTGAAGCCATTAAAAAGAGTTTAATAACAACTGTAGATGGATGGAGTATTGATGGACTCTATGAAAGATTTAGAAACAACACACAGATTCAAATGTTACAGTAAACATTTTACTTGGAAAGAGTGAAAGCAGAACTTTTTATTTTTATTGATTTCAGAGAGGAAGGGAGAGGGAGAGAGGGAGAGGGAGAAAGAGAGAGAGAAAGAGAGAGAGAGAGAGAGAGAGAAAGAAACATCAATGATGAAAGAGAATCATCCACTGACTGCCTCCTGCATGCCTCACACCAGGAGGATCAAGACTGCAACCCAGGCATGTGCCCTTGAATGGAAATTGAACCGTGACCTCCTGGTTTGTTGGTTAATGTTCAGCCACTGAGAATCCCAGTGGCTGTGGAGAAATTTAATTTTGTAAAAATTGCTAATGATTTAAAAAAACACTTATAATTCTTAAAGACAAAGAGAAAAAGGGAGGGAAGATAGCATTTGAACATCAACTGTTTGCCATAATGTTATAAGGATTGGGGGGACAGAGATCAACATACTGTTGCTACCTATAGGAAGCTTACAACTTAATTTAGTTGAGACTAACAAACAATAAACAGATAGATTGAATTCAAGAACAAAGCATAAACTCTATAACTTCCAAAGAGGTATGGAATTAATGCGCTGGTCTGGCAAGTATAGCTCAGGACTGAGCATCGACTTATGAACCAGGAGATCACAGTTCGATTCCCGGTCCAGGGCATATGCCTAGGTTATAGGCTTCATCCCTGGTATGGGCCCTGCAGGAGGCAGATGATCGATGATTCTCTCTCATTATTGATGTTTCTGTCTCTTTCCCTTCCTCTCTCTGAAAGAAATAAAAATATTTTAAAAAAGTGATATGCCATATGGGAGACTTATTGGAGGACACATTTTTTTTTAAATATATTTTATTGACTTTTCACAGAGAGGAAGGGAGAGGGACAGAAAGTCAGAAACATCAATGAGAGACAGAGAGAGACATTGATCAGCCGCCTCCTGCATACCCCACACTGGAGATGTGCCTGCAAGCAAGGCATATGCCCCCGGCTGGAATCGAATCCAGGACCTTTCAGTCCGCAGGCCGACACTCTATCCATTGAGCCAAACCGGTCTCGGCTGGAGGACACATTTTTGAGACATATCTTAATGTAATGGACATGTGATGAAGAGGAGGGGAGGTGAAAAATGGGGACTGTCGGAAGCCAAATGCCTAAACAGTAATGTGGCTGAAGCAGAAACTAGCACAGCTTACAGCTGCAAGGAAGGGAACATTGTCAGTATGAAAACTATTGTAATTAGCTCTTCCCTTCCCTATGACTTAAAAAAAAAATTACACAAGATGATATTGGTTACTTTAGTTGTATAGAATAATTTTTCAGAAACTTATTTCTGACCAGAATATATTTGATACTGGATTTGAGAACAGATGATATTTAGAAAATATGAACTTCTCAGAAAGCAGCTGTCAAATAATTGATGTGCTTCTGTGAAGCATTTAAAGAGTACTTTAGATTTTCAAGGTTAACTTATTTGATAAATGTTACACCGCTACAAAGAAACAAATGATAGTATCATGCTTTGATTCGAAATTCAACCTGTTTTGAAGGTAATAATTCTATTTTTAATATTTTTAGGACACAGAGTCTGGCATCTAATAATTCAGTCATTCTGGATGGTCTAAAAAGAAGACAGAATTTTCTGCAGAATTTTGAAGGCACAAAAAGCAGTCAAACACTCACATCCAATCCCTTGTTACAACTAACTCCAGTCATCAATGTTTGATTCTCATTTTTCTTTTGAAAACTTTTGTAAAAATGTACAGCGTCATATAGGATGTTTTAATCAACCGAGTATATAAGAATTCTCTAAAGCTGAGCGTTACTAATCTCATTACATATTTTGTTCTAGTTGCTGGCTTTTTTCCTTTTTTGACATTTTAAAGCTTTTTTAAAGCTTATTTTACTATGAATTTATTTGACATACATAGTTTGTAATAAAAAAATGGATTCCTTTGTCCTCTTCCAAATGTAATTACTTTGAATTTTCATTAGTTTCTCAAATACAGCGGATGCTAACTTACTACCCAGTTTGCATTTCTCTACCTGCACTTAATAATGAGTTCTTACATTAAGTGGATCTCACCTGATTTCATCACAAAAATCCAGAATATAGTGTTTCAGGGTTGCAAAAATACCTTGTTTACAACTAAAGTTGTTATCTGAAAGAATTTATCCAAAGAGCTGGGTACTTTGCAACAAGAATTCCTACTGCCCAGGACCTTCTCTATGTGACTAGCTTGAACATGAACAAATAGCTTCCCATTGTGACTGACTGGCAATGCCCAAAATACCTGTGGCAATAAGCACCTGGCTCTACTCTTTCTCTGGTGCCTCCCCACATTTGAGGCTCTCTCTGTAGCAAGGCAGTGAGAAGTCAGGATGTTCTACAGATGGCCTGGAGGTAGAAGGGAAGCAGAAAGGTTGCAAATGGCTTATGAGTAAAAGGGAGGTTCTGAATTAGAGATTTAGAGAAGAGAACCCATTTAATCCATTTCCACTCATCGCAAGACCTACATAACTTTGCCAGAATTTTTTTCTGGAAGGCCTTTTCAGATCACGCAGTGGAATGGTCAGTTCTCTTGTGTTTGGGAAACGTGGAACAGTTAAGACAGGTTTTGTGTAGGTGCTAATGCTGACTTATGGTTGAGGATGTTTCTTTTAAGAGGTTTCTAAAGGTTGTCAAGGCCTTAGATCTCAAGGATAAGTGAATAATTGGAGAGTGTCTCTTTCCATCTCTCACTGGCCTGGGAGCAGATGAAGCTCAGCTCTGTGGAGAGCTACCTCTAGGCCCTGTGGAGAGGAGTGGAAATCAGATATGCTACTTAGTTGTGCAGTGGGTGGGCCACTCAGTCCTGACTATTGGTTTCCAATAGGCCCTAACCAATCTATCCAAGATTAGCTGTGGTCACAATGACATTTGAAACCCCGGACAAAGTATCAAGCAGAGTAATCTGTGTAGAAAAACCCTGTGAGAAGGCATTGTTTCAGGGATTTTTATAGCTTGGAATTTGCAACAGTGAATGGAAGTTGAGAAAAAGATTCAGCTTCAATGTGAAGAAAGTCTATTAGTCAAAACTATTTGTAGATGAAACAGGCAGCTTTGTAAATGAATGAATTTCCCATTTTTAAGGCGTTCTTATAGAAGCTTGGTGATCCCTTGATTAATAACTTTGCGTAGGTATTTCCAGTACTTAGTTTAATAAGATGACTGAACTAGACGATTTTGAAGATTCCTTTCAACAATTAGGTTTTGCACTTCAATGAGGGTTATATGTCAAATATGTTTCATATAAAAGGATTCAGTGTGGATTCTGCAAAATACTGAATTCGTAAGATTTTTTCTTTTAAAAATATATTTTTATTGATTTCAGAGAAGAAGGGAGAGAGAGAGAGAGATCAATGATGAGAGAGAATCATTGATTGGCTGCCTCCTGCACGCCCCCTACTGGGATTGAGCCCACAACCCAGCATGTGCTCTTGACTGGAACCAAACCTGGGACCCTTCAGTTCACAGGCTGACAGCTAGAGCTCATGTAAAATTCCTGAGTATTGCTTTCAGTTCTCCATTTCTGCACCTATCCCTGCCAATCCTTGGAAAAAGGAGCACCAACAACTCTATTCTTTGATTTTGGACCTGGACAAGTTTTTGAGAGTGAGGAACTTAGTCTTTTTGTGCTCTAATCACATCTAGGAATCATTGAAAGCCATCTAAATTTGCCACTAGTTTTAGATGCATTATAACATTTGAAATGTATTAAATGGAGCCTATTATGAAACCAATAAACTTCCCTTCTATTAAACACAACATATGAGTAAAGATATTAAAGATAGGTGTGTGCGTTATTAAATAGTTCTTTGGGAGATTATACTCTAGTGACTTGCATTTCCCTCATTATTAATTTTTGTATGTGGAAACTTTAGTTCTTTTATATATATATATATATATATATATATATATATATGCTTATATATATACATACACATATATATATGCTTATATATATATATATATATATACATATATATATATATATAATTTATTGATTTTTTACAGAGAGAAAGGGAGAGAGATAGAGAGCTAGAAACATCGATGAGAGAGAAACATTGATCAACAGCCTCTTGCACACCCCCTACTGGGGATGTGCCCACAACCAAGGTACATGCCCTTGACCGGAATCGAACCTGGGATCTTCCAGTCCGCAGGCCAATGCTCTATCCACTGAGCCAAACCGGTTTTGGTGAAACTTTAGTTCTTAATTTGTCTTGCCCATTGCAGTCTATTCTCTAATGAAAAAACTGGTCTCTTGAGGCATCATGATGACATGAACTTAGGAGAAAGACAAGTTTGAATCTCAATTGGAATTCTTGGTAGTCGTGTGATGGAGATAGTTACCAAACTTCTCTGACTTAGTTTTCTCATCTTAAAAGGAAAATGGCAATGATACCCATGCTACAGTGTTACAAGATTTGAAGATAATCTATGGAAAGTGCCCAATACAGCAGGCACCTAATGTTATAAATGTATGTGTAGTTCTATATACTCACCAAACTTGTCTGATAGGTAAATACGTGGCCTACTATACAAGTCCTCTGTTTTTGCCAGGTTGTCTGGAGTTCCTCCAATTAGAGATTCAATTTAGGTAATGATTATAGAAAGTATCGTCAATCAAAACCTAGATATGTCTGGGAAAGGTATTATGCTTTTGGCTAAGAAGGTTTTTGTTTTTATTGATTTTAAGAGAGAGAGGATCAGGAAGAGGAAGGGAGAGAGATGGGAGTGAACCATTGATCCGTTGCCTTCTCTGTACACCCTGACTGGGGGGACCCAACTTGCAATCTGGGCGTGTGCCCTGACCAGGAATCAAACTGGTGACCTTTCAGTGCACAGGACAAGGTTCCAACTGAGCCACCCAGCAGGGCGCTATTTTCTTTTTTAATTTGTTCAATTACAGTTTACATTCAATATTATTTTGTATTCATTTAAGTTTTACAGCATAGCGGTTAATCATATACTTTACAAAGTGTTCACTCTGGCCGAGACTGGTTTGACTCAGTGGATAGAGCGTCGGCCTGCGGACTGAAAGGTTCCAGGTTCGATTCCGGTTGGGGGCATGTACTTTGGTTGGGGGCACGTCTCCACTGTGGAGCCTGCAGGAGGCGGCTGATCGATGTCTCTCTCTCATCGATGTTTCTGACTTTCTATCTCCCTTCCTCTCTGTAAAAAATCAACAAAATATATTAAGAAAGAAAAAAGTGTTCGCTCTGATTTCCAGTAGCCACCTGGTCCCATACCTAGTTATTTCAATATTATTGATTATATTCCCTATGTGGTGCTTTACATCCCCATGACTACGAATCCTCCCATTTGAAACCTTAGAAGGTTCCCTCTTTATCAGAAGCAGCTTCCATTTCTTGGGAATGGTGCCCTCTTCTGGGATAAATGATGTGACTTCTACCTTCTACCACTTGATTTAAAATATGTATATAGTAGGTGATTAAAGAAACAGACCTCTATCCAAAGGTTAAATAAATTTAAAAATATTTTAAACTAGGTAGAATTAGGAGTTAGATACATAAGTACCGGTATAACTGTGCTAAATATGTTCAACGCTGTCTCCAATGTTGTTTGTTTGACTCATTACAGAGGTTTTCTGATTGTTTTTTTACACTTATCATGCCATGAATACATAGGAATGGTTTCCAGCAGCTCAGGTTTTTTCCATTGGTTCTCACAAAGTGTGCTTTTCTGGGTGGAACAGGCTGAAGTTTTAGTTGAACCCAGGAACCGTTCTCTTTGACTTCCTTTTTCTAATAGTTTCCCTTCATACGTTTCAGAAAGCTATCTTGGCTCTTAAGAGTGCTTAATATGCTCAACATGTACACTAATTCTCCTGGCAAGGATCTTGCCCTTACCTTTTTTATTCACAACAATGCCCACTGCATACTGGGTGACATGGTAGACTTCTCCAGTGTTGCCATGGTAACATTTATGGGGCATTCCTTTATGAACAATGCCCATTCCTTTGATGACTACATCACTTTCCTTGTGGATTCTCATGCATGTGGCCAAAGGAATAACTCCATGTTTTCTAAAAGGCCTAGAGAACATGGTGCCTCTCCTCTTTCTCTTTGTGTTAGTCATTTTGGCAAATTACTGGAAGATGGTTACAGCCAATGCTTTCAAAACCTGTCAAAACCTCAAGCTAGAGGTATAAATGTAAGCATCATCTATATAGTACTGTTATATCATCTTATCCTTCTAAATTCCCTGTGCTATCAGTAGGGAAGGCATTTTTGTCTGCACATTACTAACAAAGAACAGGTTTTAGAGTTGAGTTGGCCAAGGTCATGTGGCTAGCAATGGCAGAAACATCTCTCCTGTTACCTCTTTCATTTTCTCCTTACTTCTTAGTACTCTCAACACTCTGGCTTCAATGTCTCTGGATCAATTTATAATTGCCCCTTATTTTCAATGTCATAACATTTAAAAACGATAGCTCATTTTTTCTTGTTATATAAAATTGATATGCAGATGCAAAATGATGGCTCTTTTTACCTCCTATTTTCTAAATATGGAGTAAAAATCTAGCCTGTAAGTTTTAGAATGACCAGAGGGAGACAGATTTATAGTCATCTTGTCTATATCTTAAGGTCATAAAGTTTAATGAGCTGAAGCCAAAGGCAAGGGAAATCTTTATAGAACCTTGGAACACAGCAATAGATGAGGCTCCCCAAATCTTAAATTTTAAGAAAGAAATATCAATGACTGGTAAGATATTTGGAAAATAAAGATATTCTAATAAGATATTTTTAATTACTTGTGCATTTTAATTATGCTCTTCCTTCATATTCCTCTCCCCTCCAAATTTCATCAGATATCTCTTGAAATTTATAGAGGGAACAAATATGAAAAAAATTTCTCCATTCTTTCATTCTCAAGTTTCCTAGTTGATACTATTGAGAACACATACATAGTAGTATCCCCAAACCTCCCCCCCACCTATTTTTCCAGCTAAGCCACACCTTGGTCAAGTTACTTATGACTTGGTTTAATTTGCACAGATTTGTATTTTCCACCTGACAGACAGCAGTCAGATATTTGATTCAATGAATTTGGGGCTTAGAAAGGCAAGGTTTGTAGAGTATTCTATTCTAAATCACAGAAGGTCGTTTTGAAAAATAACTCTCTTGCATAGGGAGAAGTATAGTCCTTTCCTCTTACAGATCTGCTGTGTGAGCTTTTGGCATAAAAACGAATGCCACAAATTGTCTTAAGGAGGTTTTAAAAACTTTACTGCATCTGTGCTTGCTCTTTAACCAGAACATGTCATTTGGTTCCTTTTACCCCAGTTTTATATGTGTGACATTCTTAACCATATCCACTCCATGTTCCTATGCATATTATACCCTGTTGTAGGGCTATGAACTTTACCATGGTAGAAATGGGGGTGGGGGTGAGGGAGTGGGATAAAAGGATTCAGAAAAAAAAACCCCACAGATTTAGAGATGCATAGCTTGCCAAAACCGGTTTGGCTCAATAGAGATGCATAACCATTCTCACAATTTAGGGAGAGATGCATTTTCCCACAAATTTAACATCTGTGATACCAGTTACTCAGGCCCAATCCCCAAACTCCAGACATAGGTAGCAATTTGTAGTTTTGCTGAAACAGAAGTTTGATGCTCAGGTTACAAGGCTGGTGGGGCTGGACACTGCCAAGTGGTTTGTGAAGTCTTCCTGCACCCACATCTCAGTTTGGGTTCTTGTTCTTCATTCAAGAGTAGCTGGAGCTGAAACCGGTTTGGCTCAGTGGACAGAGCGGCGCCCTGAGGACTGAAAGGTCCCAGGTTGGATTCTGGTTGAGGGCATGCACCCTGGTTGTGGGCACATCCTCAGTAGGGGGCGTGCAGACTGCAGCTGATCCATGTTTCTCTCTCATGGATGTTTCTATCCCTCTCCCTTCTCTGTAAAAAAAAAAAAAATCAATACAATATATTTGTTAAAAAAGAATAGTTGGAGTGAAGAGATTCTGAAGACCCAGAAATGGCTCAAGGTATATACTACGGAATTAACCCTTTGTATTATCAAAAGGTTTCCAGCTTTGCATAAGGTTGTATCTAATCCAGGGGCAGTTAATCCCCATTGATAATATAAAATCCTTTTATTCTACATTTAGAATAAAATCCTTTTATTCTAAATGTCTGGCACCTTATGCAAATACATAAGGTGCCAGACATTTGGGCTTGTTTCTTTCCGAGTTTCTCCAGGTTTTTCCTACTCAGGACATACCCTGTTTAGTGAGAACAGCCTTCCGCAAAAGGAAGCTCAGAGCTTTCAGGTCGCTGTGGCCGAAAGGCACCGGTCTCGGTCGCGTTCAGGAGATGAGTTCTCTCGTCGGGACTGCTACCCACTGTGGCCGGACGGTAAATCCCTTCCTAGTTTCCTGTTTCACACACGGGATGTGGGGAGGGCGCAAAAGGAGGCAAGGACCAACTTCCTGACAGCAATTTAGTAACTTGCGGGGCCGTTGTCTTGTCCAGGCTTCACTTAGAGCCCCACGGGCCCCTTCCCACCGACGCCGGGCCGCAGGCCTCGCACGAAGCCTTTGGACCTTAGCGCTTCCCCCCGCAACAGGCGGGGCCGCGGCCGGCAGCTTCCGGGGCGAAAGGCGGGCGGCACGTGGCGCTCCGTCCAGCCCTGCACGGGGCCGGCCACGCGCCAGCCCGCCGCGCGCGGGGGCTCCCCGCCCCGGGCCGAGGCGCTCCCGAGTCCCCGCGCCGCACCCCGGGAAGCCCTGTAGCGCCTCCGGGGCGCCGAGGAGGAATGCTCGGGGTGGGGGAGGGGCGGAGAGAGGACATCCCCCTCCATTTTAATGTTAACAAGCTCGTGCGTCCTTCATGCAGATTGGCCAAGTTTCACTCTTAGCAGCCAATCACTTTAGGACGAGGGCGGGCCCACCGAGGCTTCCCACAGTCATTGGCTGGAGGTGGAGACGCAGGGGAAAGAGTTTAAACCGAGGGCATCCGGGATGACTTCCCCTCCACCCCTCCCCCGCGGCGCGGTGCGTGTCCCGGAAGTGACGCGTAGCTCTGGTCCGGCGGCCGCCCTGCCCCCGCTTCCTTTCGCTCTGTCGCCAGCGGTGGGTGGTTGTGGCCACCGTGCCCAGAGGGAGGCGGCGGCGACCGATGATGCCCGGGAAACTGCTCTGGGGAGACATCATGGAGCTGGAGGCACCCTTGGAGGACGCCGGGAGCCAGGAGAGGCAGAAGGTGCGCTGAGGACGGGCCGCGCCTCCCCCGGGGCTGCGCCGGCTGGGGCGGGGAGGGCGCTGTCCCGGAGAGGCTGTCACTGCCGGGTCGCAGCCTCCGAGGGCCTCTTCTCGCGCAGCCCTCGTCCCCCGGAGGTCGCTCCAGGACCATTCCCGCCTCCACAGCCGCGGCCGCGAGAAGGGCGGTGCGGGGCTTCGGCCGGGCACTCGCTTTGGGTTTTTAGTTCTGTTCTCCCCGTCGGCGCCCACGGGGTGGGCAGATTTAAGTTGCTGCCGACGCGGAACCTGCCCTTTCCTCTTCTTCCTTAAGCAGCCAGGCCTGTCACCTGGTTCCTGTTGGCCGGCTTAGAAAATGATGGAGAAAACCGATTGCCTCGCCTGTGTGTTGCTCCTCCGTCGCCCTGAATCTGGGGGAGAGCGGCCTGAGGTTTGCGAACCTCGGTCACTCATCTTAAGAGGCTTAGGGAAAAGTATCGCCGCCAGAGGCCCCAGGACTTGGCTGTGATGGAGATCCTGGGCGGTATAGTATTGATAGCCTTTACTGTTAGTGTTTTCATTCATTCCACAAGGACTTACTGAGCCCAGTTTGTGCCAGACTCCCTTCTGGGCATCCCGGAGTTTAAAAAAGCCCCTCCTCTCCAGGAACCTGTAGGATTGCAGAGGCTGCCCCTGCGCCCTCTCCTCCGGAGAGTGAGAGTTGGAGAAAACAGTTGAGAGAAAGGCTGACATTTGATAAAAGAGTGACTGTGTTCTATATAGCCCCAGAGAGCAAAACCGTATCACCTTCCGACCTTCACGCCAAGATAAACTTGCCATTCTAGCCGAGCAGTCTTTTTTAAAAAAATTGTACTAAAATATACACATAAAAATGATCGTTTTAACTATTTTAAACCACACTTTTGCAGAATTAAGCACATTCATATGGTTGCGCAGCCATCACCACCCCTCATCTCCAGGACTTTTTCGTCCTTCTAAACCGAAACTCTGTGCCCATTGCACACCGACTCCCCTTTGCCTCCTCTCTTCAGCCCCTCATACCTCATGTAAGTGGAGTCATCCAGCAGTGGTTTTAATTTTGGCTCCTCCTGAAATACTTGTTTCTCTTTTTACCATCAAATCCTACCCATCTGTTAAGGTTTGGTTATGTTCTAACCACTCCAGTGCGTACCGATAATGTTATCCTCCTTTTAAGTCTTGTTCCAGTGCTATCTTTATCATTCGATTGCCATTTTTTATTGCACTTCTTTGTAATGTTAGCTCATATTTCCTGTGTATATCTTTCCCAAATACTTCCCAAATATTCTGGAGGGAAATGACTATGTATTTTTGTCCATTGCATTTCACTATAATCTTGTAAATTTGATGGCTTTCACATTGTAAATTCTCCAGAAGTACTTGCTGCCGAAATGTAGGTTAAAATGGTAAATTTTATGTTATGTATATTTTACTACAATTTAAAAAAAATGTTTAGCTGGAATGGCAAGTTTACCTTGGTGTTAAGGTCGGAAGGTAATAAGGTTTTGCTGGCTGGGGCTATATGACTTGGAAACAGATTGGAGTACTAATTAATAGAAATAGTCGAAGATAACTGTGGCTTGGGTTTGTTGAGCTGTGGAGCTGGGCCTTAGGTTCCCAGAATTGTAGTGCAGGTGAGGGAGGAAGCCTGGCAGTGTATGTTGAAGCCATGAAAATGGTATGAACATGTACATAGATAAGAGACTTAAGGAGCAACCACAGAAAGAGGAGGAAGAGGAACCACAGAAGGTAGAGGTAAGAGAATAAGGAGGGAATGTACAGTGTATGGAAGCCAAGGAAGTAGACAATGTCAGGCACTGTGGATCAGATGTGGAACAATATATTCACCACCTTGTGATATTGCTGAGCTTGGACCTAGAGGTCTCCCTTTACCTTGCTTCATTTCCCTGAAGTGCAGGGCTGAGGAACAATTCAAATTCCAGGGCTGACTCTATAAATAACCTTGTATTTCTGTAGAATCTATTGATTTGGGGATATGTGGGCTAGTTCAGTTAACTAAAGACCAAATGATGTAACATTTAACTGTATATGACTTAAGTTAATTTAAAGGTCTGTTGTTTACAAAGCATTTTCATATATATTAAATTTTTACTGCAATTCCTATTTTATAAATGAGAAAATTGTATATGAAAATATTCTGTAAAAATTGTGTAAATCATGGTGAAAATTTTGGTGGCAGTAGCTTTTACTATCACTAATCACTATCTAATTTATTTTGAATATTTGACCAACTAATTCTGAAGTGCTAAATTTTCAAATAATTGCTTACTGGCTGCAGATATT
This sequence comes from Lasiurus borealis, assembly GCA_004026805.1. Taxonomy (NCBI): domain Eukaryota; kingdom Metazoa; phylum Chordata; class Mammalia; order Chiroptera; family Vespertilionidae; genus Lasiurus; species Lasiurus borealis. The sequence goes on from PVJN01003238.1 coordinate 21,665, forward strand.
AAAATACTGGTCATTAGTCTGGTTTTTAAAACTAAAGTTGCAGCCCTAGCTGGTTTTGTTCAGTGAATAGAGTATCAGCCTGTGGACTGAAGGGTCCCAGGTTCGATTCTGATCAAGGGCACATACCTTGGTGGCAGGCTTGATCCCTAGTAGAGGGCTTGCAAGAGGCAGTTGATCAATGATTCGATCTCATCATTGATGTTTCTGTCTCTCCCTCTCTGAAATAAAAATACATTAAAAAAAACACACAACAAATAAAAGTTGTAGTATAGTTCTTTATAAATGCTCTAGAAACTAAATTTTTAAAACTTAAAAACTTTTTACTTTCTAGGATTACTAATATTCTTGTTTGTTTGTTTGTTTATTTATTTATTTATTGTTAATCTTCACCCAAGTATATTTTCCCATCGATTTTTAGAGAGAGTGGAAGAGAGAAGGAAAGACAGAGGGAAAAGACGATGTGAGAGAAACACATAGATTGGTTGCCTCCTGCAGGAGCTCTGACCAGGGGTAGGGGCTGGGGGAGGAGCCTGCAACTAAGGTACATGCCCTTGACTGGAATCAAACCCAGGGCCCTTTAGGCTTCCGGCAGACGCTCTAGCCACTGAACCAAATCAGCTAGGGCTGATTTGCTTTTTTCTTTAACCAGTTATTTGTTAAAGTTCAGAGAGGAAGCATGATGTAAAACAACAAAAAAAATTCATGGGCTTTCCAGTCAGATGGGTCTGGATTTATAGCACTTCCACTTGCAGGAAATTCCACATGTGGGTCTTTGGCAAGTTACTGACCTCTAAGAACTTCAGTTTCCTCATCTGTAAAATGGTAAAAATAATACAGGTTCGTTATCCCTTATCCAAAATCCCTGGGCTAGTTGTGTTTGGAATTCAGAATTCTGAGGATTTTTAGAAGGGCAATACCCTAGGAGGGTTTTTGGGTCCCTAATCTATAATCAAACACCTTAATATTAAATATGAATATTCATTTTAATATAATAAATAAGGATTAAAAATAGCCTCACATTAGTTCAGGTCCAATTTTGCCACCAAATGAGTTCAGATCAGGAAAGGTTTTGTCTCCAAATAAGTTACAAAAAAACTTTCGGTTTTCAGAGCTTTATGGATATCGGAATTTCGGATAAGGGATTATGGACCTGTACTTCCCTTATAGGGTTGTTATGAAGATTTAAACAAGATAAGCCGAAAACACATTACACAATGCTAGGTAGGTACTCAATAAGTATTAATATTTTTTTCTCTTGGAGATAATTAGAAGCTTTTGTATGTCTTTTAATTTATAAATCTTGGATTTTCATTCTTTTTTCTGCAAAAGAGTTATTTTACTTTCCTTTAAATCTAATGATGGGATTAGAGCTCTGGTCAGTTTGGCTCAGTGGATAAACCGTCGGCCGCCTGTGAACTGAAGGGTTGTGGGTTCCATTCAGGTCAAGGGCACATGCCTGGTTTGGGGTCTCGATCTCCAGTGGAGGGCATGCAGGAGATAGCCGATCGATAATTCTCTCTCATCATTGATGTTTCTATCTCTACCTCTCCCTTCCTCTCTGAAATCAATAAAAAACATTTTTTAAAAAGCGTTGATAGAACACATTAATCTTAAAAAAATAATGATGAGATTAGAGAGGGGCTAGAGGCCAAGTCTTTAAAATGTACAAGAAGAAAAAAAGTAATAGATGAGGCTAAGGCTTGGCATTAGAAACCAGCCTGGATGTCTGCCAGGTACTTTTCAAAATGAAGGTATGTTGAGCTTTGCTGGTTGAGGAGTCATGCTCTAACTTCTTAGAGAAGAGCTTTTGGCTCTCTTGTCACTGCTTCTTTGTTTTTTTCACAGAGTGATAGAAGGAAGTCAAGGCACCATTATGACTCGGATGAGAAATCAGAAACAAGAGAAAATGGTGTTGCAGATGACCTAGATGCTCCCAAGTCCAAAAAAGCTAAAATGAAAGAGAAGTTAAATGGAGACACTGAAGAAGGATATAATTCACTTTCAAATGAATTTTCTAAGTCTCATAAGTCAAGAAGAAAAGATCTGTCAAATGGAGATATTCATGAATGTGAAAAGAAATCAAAGCGAGTATCATCCTTAGATAATTCTACTCATAAGTCAAGTGATAATAAACTAGAGGAGGTATGGATACTTTTTGTCTTACATTTGACATTATCCTTGAAATACAGGCTAATTGGATTGATTAGATTACTTAGAATGATTTTATAATATTTTCTACTTAATATTCAGTACTCTGTTGGACTTAGGAATCTCTACAGCTGAAACCTAAGCCTTTTTTTCCTTTGTCCCCTGTTTCTTTTAAGGTATTGCCTCTTTGGGGCAGAGGTGGGGGATGGTCAGATTTAAACCTTTCCTGTATATTTGGGTTCGTAAACAGTTTTTCCTAATTGCTTATAGTATCATAGTAAATGAAGAAAACAAAAAGCAGGTAACATAACAGTGTATACAGTATTACCTTATTTTTACTTAAAAAATTTGTATGTGTATAGAGTGAGGATTGGGAGAATGTCTGTTTCAAATGTAGCTTTAGCTGACTGGATTATAGATAATTTAAAATTTTCTGTTTATGGTTTCTAATATTTCTACAATGAAAATGTATTACTTTTGTAATATATTTTTTCTTTTAATCTTAAAAAAATGACAGCGTTGAGATTTGCTTAATGAATTACATTTTGAATTTGATATGTCTTTTATCTGATTCTCTATTTAAAAATTGCTATTGTGTGTGGTTCTGGAACTACTTTCTTTAAACACACCAATAATAAAGTTTATGGGTAGATATATTGTCTTTGTTCCATATATACACTGACTAATATAGAGTTTCTAATCTTAAATGATAATGTTATGCTAACCTGTATATATGTTAAAGAAATTTTCAAGCTTACAGGAGCTTTATTTGTATCAGTGACCTAAAAAAAATGCTGTTTAGAGCTATAGAACAACTTTTTAACTTCTATTTTTGGAAGCAATTTACTTTCCTCATGTGTAATTTCTTTCAGGGCTATTTTATTGGCTGGTATTTTCATAATAATATTGTATATATCTAAGAATAGGACTTAAATTATTAAGTAGCTTTTTTGTAATATCTTAGTTAAATGGAAATATATTTTTTATTTATGTGGTAGATTATTACTAAAGGGAATCTTTTTTTTTTTAATATATATTTTTATTGATTTTTTCACAGAGAGGAAGGGAAAGGGATAGAAAGCCAGAAACATCGATGAGAGAGAGACATCGATCAGCTGCCTCCTGCACACCCCCTACTGGGGATGTACCCGCAATCAATGTACATGCCCCTGACCGGAATTGAACCTGGCACCCTTCAGTCCCCAGGCCAATGCTCTATCCACTGAGCCAAATAGGTTTCGGCTAAAGGGAATCTTATGTGTGAATTATTTTTAAGTGTACTATGGAAGATGTATTGAGTAAGCTTGTTATTTAAAGGGGTACTTTTGAAATTAAAAGTATTTCCCACTAATTTATCTTGTAAGTTAATCTATATAGTTTTTGCAAGTATTAACTAAAGTTGTTTTGTTAACTTATGTGGTAAAATAAAAACAGTAAATGAGTAAAAAAGTCAAATATGAACTCTATTAGTTAGAATTTTGATTTCATTTTGACAGACCCTAACACGTGAACAGAAAGAAGGAGCCTTCTCCAATTTCCCTATTTCTGAAGAGACTATAAAGCTTCTCAAAGGTACTATGAATTTAATGGATATGGAATTGAAAATATAAATTTAAAAACCAAATTTTCTGTCTACAAGGAGAATATAGAAAGCATAAATAGTTCTTTAATTGTGGTTATTTCTACATCATCCTTTTGGTATTCTGATCTGTTTGTAACTAAAGAATTATATGTAATTGTCAAAACTTAGACCATTAAAAATAAGAATTCTTCTTTGAGGTAGGGATAACTGTAAATGTTGCTAGGTGGCATCTTTAGGCAGATTTTGAGGAATCAGGATTATCATTTTCAAAAAAATTTATTTTTTCTTAATGCTAGTGTTATATAAATATTTCAATGAAATCTCATTTTTCAGGTCGAGGGGTAACGTATCTGTTTCCTATACAAGTTAAGACCTTTGATCCTGTATATGAAGGAAAAGATTTAATTGCTCAAGCACGAACAGGAACTGGAAAGACATTTTCTTTTGCTATTCCCTTGATTGAAAGACTCCAAAGAAATCAAGAGACAATTAAAAAAAGTCGCTCACCAAAGGTAACCATTTTAGACGTTAGTCTAATGAAAGGGAAAGAAAGAATATACTGGTTTTAAGTTCAAGTACTTCCCATGATAGAAAAATTAATTCTGTGGTATAAAGTAAAATTTTGGATTCTAAAGCAAAAATTTGTTGATTTTTTTTAATGTAAAAAAATACCTCAAGGCTAAAGTGAAGTAATTATTGCATATAAATGTGTATGAATTCATAGACATCTTTGATAACTATAATTATTTTGAAGCCAGCATATCTAATGTTAGAAGTATTTACAGTTAGTATATTTAGTGAACTTCTTCCCTTCTTTTAGTTATGACCTTTGCTTTTAAAGAATGAATTTGCTAAAGAGGTATTCATTTATTTGGTCATTCGGCAAATTATCAATTTTTATTTCATTGGTTAACTTTAAGAAGAGACTATAGAAATGATATTACTGGTCCCTATGTTATTAGGGTACTGGAGATCTGTTTTTTAAAAATGTATTTATATTGATTTCAGAGCGGAAGAGGGAGGGAGAAAAAGATAGAAACATCAATGATGACAGAATCATTGGTTGGCTGCCTCCTGCATTTCCCCACTGGGGATTGAACCCACAACCCGAGCGTGTGCCCTTGACTGGAATCGAACCCGGGACCGTTCAGTCTTCAGCCCAGTGCTCTAACAGGCTAGGTCTAGAGATTTGTTTTTATAAGTAGTAAAGAACAGAGAGGACCTAGTTTAAGTTTCATAAAAGTGAAGAAGAAGAAAATCAACATCGTAATTTGAAAAAATACGTGACTAAAAGTAATTTGTTTTTTGAGACTATTAAATGATATTGCAGTATGAAAGTATCACATACATGAATATAATTAAGTCATAATGGTCTTGGATGAGGTTGGACAACAGGACAAATCTTTTTCAGGGTGTTTTGCTTCTTAGATGAAATTAGGAAAGAATGCAAGTAATAAAAAATAGGACACAGTCCCAGCACTGCCTTAAGAAGCTTTTATGCTAGAAGCACACTACTGGAAATTCTAAGTCTGCCACTTCTAGCTATTTGATCTTGGGCAAGATTCTTAACTTCTCTAAGACTCAGAGTCCTCATTTGTAAAATTGGGATAATCCACCTCACCGAGTTTTTGTAAGGATCAAATTAGATAATTTATGAAAATCACTGTGAGCATTTATTCCACAAATATTTTTTTGAGTATCTATTCTGTGCCAGGTACTGTTTGAAGTACAAGGAATACAGTAATTCAAACTCATATAAATTCTTGCCTTCTTGGAGTTTATATTTTAGTAGGTGGGACAGACAATAAAATATGAGTATCTTATATGGTATTCATATAAGATATGAAAGGAGTGACAGTGTATGAAAAAAGGGTTAGTAAGTTCATTGAGAAAGTAAGTTTTGAAAAGAGACCTGAAGGAAGTAAGGGAAGATATAATAAATATAAGCTATTGTTCTTGTTATTTGTGCTGTCTCGAAGTACCATGTTGAGATTCCTAGTTTTAAATGCACCTTAAAAAAGTCTTCTCAGTTTGAATTTAGACATCTTTAGAAAAGTATGTTTTTGTTTTTTTAAACCTCTTGCTCAGGTACTTGTTTTGGCTCCTACAAGGGAACTGGCAAATCAAGTAGCCAAAGACTTCAAAGATATAACTAGGAAACTCAGTGTAGCGTGTTTTTATGGTGGAACATCATATCAAAGCCAAAGTGAGTAAATATGTATGATAATAGTGCAAATATCTATTTGCTACTTTAAAAATCTAAATGAATAGCAAGAAAAAGATATTTAATTTATATAATGCTGATATTCCTTTCCTCTCACAGTTAATCATATTCGAAATGGTATTGACATCTTGGTTGGGACCCCTGGTCGTATCAAAGACCATCTGCAGAGCGGCCGATTAGATCTTTCTAAACTGCGCCACGTTGTGCTTGATGAAGTGGATCAAATGTTAGATTTAGGTTTTGCTGAACAAGTTGAAGATATCATCCATGAATCCTACAAAACTGGTACATCTTAATTCAAAATAAGCACATTAGCAATTCTCTTATCTAAAAACTTATGAATTTTTTATTTTGTAATTTTTACGACATTGTTCCCAATGTTCTTCTAACACAACTCATTTGGCATCTGTTCTCTTCCTGAACAGAAAAATACAATAGCTTACTTTAACTATTTTCTTAGCTTTCTATGCTTTCTTCTGTGTATTACTAAATCAATTTATTAATTTCTTTGCGCATTCTTCCTTCTTAAGTTCTCACCTCCCTTCTGGTTTTCTTCATATTTCCCCCTAGTTTTAAAAGTTAAAAGTTTGAATAATTGCAATGAAGTTTGTATATTCAAAATTCATCCCTTTTTGAATTTTTCACTATTTCTTTGAAGTTTGGGGGGATTTTTAAGAACTTACTGCATCATGGGATATTAAGAAAGCATTTGAATTCTTTTTGTTTAAGATTCTGAAGACAATCCTCAAACTTTACTTTTTTCTGCAACTTGCCCACAGTGGGTATACAAAGTTGCAAAAAAATACATGAAATCCAGATATGAACAGGTTGACCTTGTTGGAAAAATGACTCAAAAGGCTGCAACTACTGTGGAAGTAAGTAGCTTTCCAGCATGATAGATTTTAATTTTTAGTTGGTATTTTGAAACTTGTTGAAGCTAAACTTAAGTTTTGGGTACCACTTCAAGCCAAATCTCCTTTTGCCCTTAGTCAATAAGATACTTATATAATTCTATGTCTGTGACTGAGGAGCAGAATAGAATAAATGGGAAAAAAGTATACACAGGCAAATTCCAGGAGATTTAAACAAGCAGCCATTGAGACAGTTAATAAGTGTGTTGAATATGACAGAGGAGGCAATTCATATCAATTTAAAAAAATAGTTCTGGGATAATATATTAAAGTTTAGGTGAAAAAAAGTTAGATCCTCATCTAATATTATATACCAAAATTTTCTCTAAAAGATTTTTTAAAAATATATATATTTTATTGATTTTTTACAGAGGAAGGGAGAGGGATAGAGGGTTAGAAACATCGATGAGCGACATCCATCAGCCACTTCCTGCACACCCCCTACTGGGGATGTGCCCGCAACCAAGATACATGCCCTTGACCGGAATCGAACCCCGGGACCTTTCAATCCGCAGGCCAACATTCTATCCACTGAGCCAAACTGGTGGTGGCCCAAAAGATTTTTAAAAAATTGAGGCATAAAATTATTTAAAGCACATGTAGATACTTGATTTTAGGAAGAGTTTTCTAAACATAAAATCAGAAGAATATATCATAAAGAAAAAGGTTGATAATTTTGACTTCATGAAAATTTAAACCAATAGTATGTTTTTTTTTAAAATGAATTAAAGGTAATATTTGCATGTTTTATTATAGTCAGGTACGTACTATATATATAACCTTTTCATTTAATAGATATGGAAGTAGATAAAAATAGGCTAAATGAATAATAGTATAATCTGTAAATACAATATAATGGTTAAAAAGAATGAATTTGAGTGATACAAACCAAATTACAAAGTGATATACAAATTCGTAATATTAAAACATAAAACAAAAAATGCTACATTCTTTAGGTATTTATGTAAATGTACAAAGATAAGTTGGAAGGGTAAACATCAAGTTAATGATTACTTCTAAGAAAGAGGACTTTTATGTATGGGATGGTCAAAGGAAACTTTTTATATTTTGTAATGGCTGGAAGTTTTACAATAAGAATGGAAAATGTACCAGTGAAAATTTACTAAGGATGTTTTCAAACATACACAAAAATTGAATAATATAAGGGATTTGAAATACCTATCACCAGGTTTTAAGAAATGGTTTTTTCTATAGCTTGGTAGTCTTTCTTCATCCCTACATTTGAGGCAATCTAGTTATCATTTCATCTTCATGTAATTTTATATATATATATTTAAAGATAAGGGCTCTTTAAAAAACAACAACCTAGAAAACTGCAAACTTTTTATCACAGAAGAAAACAATACTGCTTAATTGTATCTAGTGTCCACAATACCCTACTTGTCTCTCTCTCTCTCTCTTTTTTTTTTTTTTTTAATAATTTGAGTCTGGATCTAACTAAGATCCTTACATTGCACTGGTTTGTATATTTTAAATCTTTTGTAATCTGTAAATTTTCTCTGTCCCTTTTATTCCTTGCAATATTTTTTTGAAAAGAACTAAACAGTTGTTTTACAAGTTTCCCACAGTCTCAATTTTGCTGATTTGCAACCCTGTAGTGTTACTTAATATGCTTCTCTGCGTTCATTTTCCCTGTGAGTTAGTGGTTAGATTGTGAGATTTGATCAGATTCAGGTTGTTTTCTTTGTGTTTTTTTTTGAGTGAGGGAAGCAACACTTTGTTGTAGGTAGTGCAAATGATTCTTAGTTTCCTTCTGTGTGCTCTTTATTTTCCAGGTGTTCTATAATTTATATATGTTACATTTTAAAAACAATTTTATTGAGGTATGTGTTAAAATGCACAGATTTAAAATGTACAAATAGTTTAAGTTTTTTAACATGAAAATTTATAAAACACAACAAAAAGTTGAATTTCACAGTGGACACCTATATACTCACCCAACTCCTGGAGTCTGTCATTAACATCTGTATTTGCTTTGTCACTTATCTACCCATCTCTATATCCATTTTGTTTTTTGGTGCATTTCAAAATGCAGAAATCAGTATACTTCCTCTTAAGTATTTTAGCTAGAGCTCAATATTTATAAATTTTTTATTGAGACAAAAGTCTAATAACTAAATTTAGTTTTGTAAAGTGTGCAATTCAATATCATTTAGTTTTTTGTATAAATGTAATCATATAATATGTGACTTTTTGTGTGTTTAGCTTCTGTAACAGCATGTTTCTGAGGTTCACCCATATAATATTTACAGTTTTTAAAAATAAGATTTACAAGCAAAAAATTACAAACATTTAAACATATATTTGTTTGTTTTGCCCAGTTCATACAGATGCATAAATTCCTATCAAAATATAGAATATTACCATCATCCCAGGAACTTACCTCATGCTTCAACTCAGTCAGTATCCCATTCTTAGGCAACCACTTTGGTGATTTTTTTTCTACTATAGATTAGTTTTGTTTGTTTTAGAACAGCATATAAATGGAATCATAATATCTGTATTTTTTTTTTCTAAAAAACTTCATTCTCCCAGGATAGGTTTTGAGATTTATCCATGATGTTGGATGTGTCAGTAGTTGATTTTTCTCTGTTTCTCTCTAAGTTGGTTTCTTTTAATTACTGAATAGTACTCCATTGTATAAAATATACTACAATTTGTTTATCCTTTTACCTATTGATAGCCATTTGTATATTGTTTTTAAATGGGATTGAGGAGAATCATTGTCTTATTATCTCCCAAGAAGACCAATTCTTTTACAGAGAGGAAGAAAAATGTACAAGAGAAACCTTTTCTACTAATTTTAATGAAACATATTTGGCATTTTCTTTCCTCAAAGCATTTGGCCATCCAATGCCATTGGTCTCAGAGGCCAGCAGTTATTGGAGATGTCCTTCAAGTCTACAGTGGGTCTGAAGGGAGGGCTATTATTTTCTGTGAGACCAAAAAGAATGTAACTGAAATGGCCATGAATCCGCACATAAAACAGGTAAGTCTTTTTTCATGGTTTTCTAATTGAGATTACATGGGTAAATCACTCAACAAAATATCATATTTTCATTTGTGGCTCAAGTTTAATAGTCATTTTAAAATGTATTTTTTTTTTAATTGATTTCAGAGAGTGAGATGAGAGTGAGGGAAAGAGATCTAGAAACATCAAATATAAGAGAGACATATTGATTAGCTGCCTCTGCACACCCCCTTCTAGGGATCAAATCTTCAACCATGGCATGACCCATGACTGGGAATCAAACCCTGACCTCCTGGTTCATAGGTCAGCGCTTAACCACTGACTCACACCTGCCAGGCTTAATAGTCATTTTAGAATTGGGTCTAATTCAGAAAGAATTTGTAGTCGGGCTCAAATGATTTGGTAAATTAGCATAGAGTTCTGCCCATTTCACCAGGTTTTCTAAAGATTTTGCAAATGTGAGCTTCAAAATATAGAGGTAGATGCCCAGCCAGCGTGGCTCAGTGGTAGAGAGTAGATCTATGAACCAGGAGGTCACAGTTCGATTCCCAGTTAGGACACATGCCTGGTTTGCAGGCTTGGTCCCTAGTGTGGGGTATGCAGGAGGCATCTAATCAAGGAATCTCTATTGTCATTGATGTTCCTCTCTCTCCCCCTACCCCTCTCCCTCTCCTTTTTCCTTCCTCTGAAATAAAAAAAATATATGTAAAAAAGTAAATATAGAAGTAGAAATATAGTGAGTTTCTATGGGTAAGAGTGGGTAATATTTTAGAGTTGTGTTGTAAAATCAGTCACAAATATTTAATGAATGAATCAGAATACTAAGTCGTGTCTTTTTTCTTTTGACTTTTTTTTGTAAGCGTCATCCAAGGATATATTTCCATTGATTTTTAGAGAGAGTAGAAGAGAGAGGGAAAAACATAGAAATATTGATGTGAGAGAAACACATCGATTGATTGCCTCCTGCACGTACCCTTTTTGCAGGCCAATGTTCTATCCACTGAGTCAAACCCATTAGGGCTTTCTTTAACTTTAAAAAATATATATATTTTTATTGATTTCAGAGAGAAAGGGAAAGGGAAAGAGAAAGAAATATCGATGATGAGAGAGAATCATTGATCAGCTGCCTTCTGCATGGCCCCTGGGCATGTGCCCTGACAGAGAATCAAATCATGACTGTCTGGTTCATAGGTTGGTGCTCAACTACAGAGCCAAACTGGCTGGGCTTAACTTTTTATTATAGAAAATTTCAAATATGTACAGCAGTCTAAATGAAGCTCTATATACTCATTCTTCAGTTGTAACAATTATCTTATTTCATCAAAATTCTCATTTCTTGCTCCTAATTATTTTCATGCAAACACTAGAAAACATATGTCCATGTATATTTGGGTTATCTCTAAAAGAAAAGGATTATGCCGAAACCAGTTTGGCTTAGTGGATATAGCATCGGCCTGTGGACTGAAGGGTCCCGGGTTCGATTCCAGTCAAGGGCATGTATTTGGTTGTGGGCATGTCCCCAGTGGGGGGCGTGCAGGAGGCAGCTGATCGATGTCTCTCTCTCATCGATGTTTCAGACTTTCTATCCCTCTCCCTCTCTGTCAAAAATCAATAAAATATATTTTAAAAAGAAAGAAAGAAAAGAAAAGGATTATTTTTAAAAACCCACAATGCTATTATTATTTTGTTGTTAATCCTCACCCAAGGATATTTTTTCATCGATTTTTAGAGAGGGTGGGAGGGGAAGAGGAAAGGGAAAGGAAAGGAAGGAAGAAAGTGGGGGGAGAGAGAAAAAGGAAGATTTATGTGAAAGAGACATCAATTGGTTGCCGCCTACACATGGATTGAACCTGCAAACCAGGGTCGTGCCCTTGACTGGAAATCAAACCCTGGACCCTTCAGTGCAGGAGCCAACACCATTAACCATTTAGCAGAACCAGTCAATGCTGTTATTTTTTAAATTAGCAGTAATTAATACCTTGAAATATCAGTTAGCATTCTGGTTCTCAGTTGCCTCATAAGTGCTTTGCTTTTCCTTAAATAGTTTTTTCTTGAATCTGGATCCAGATAAGATCCTAACATTGTGTGTTTTCATTAAGTCTCTTCAGTATATAAGTCAAAGTTCGATACTGGTCAGGGCACATGCCCCAGGAGTGCTGCCTCGATATCAGTAGGGGGCATAGAAGAGGAAGCCAATCAGTGATTCTCTCTTATTGCTGTTTCTGTCACTCCCTTCCTCTGAAACCAATAACAAAAAAAGAGAAATTAAGTTTCCATAAATATTCTAGTGTGTTGCTTCCATGTGGTATCATTTAACATGTTTTTTCTGTCTCCTGTATTTCCTGAAAATTCAGGTTGTTTTTTTAGAGAGAACTATTTCATTGGTGTATACTTTCATCGGGAGTTGTATAAAATGTCTAATTCTTTCTCTTTTTGTGACAACATGCATCAGTAATAATGCTGTCAGTCCTTATATATGGTCTCTTTAGTTATGTTTTTGTCTATGACTAGTTATCTAGTAGATCCTGAAGAAAGACTCATGGAGATAATATTGCCTATTGATAGCTTGTTTATAACTGTATACCTGGAAATAAATTTGGCGGAATATATAATGATTGCTTTGTGTTTTCTTTGGTATCTTCAATATATTTTTTAAAACATATTTTATTGATTTTTTACAGAGAGGAAAGGAGATAGTTAGAAACATTGATGAGAGAGAAACATTGATCAACTGCCTCCTGCACACCCCCTACTGGGGATGTGCCCGCAACCAAAGTACATGCCCTTAACCGGAATCGAACCTGGGACCCTTCAGACTGCAGGCCAATACTCCATCCACTGAGCCAAACCGGTTTTGGCTGACATCTTAAATATTTTTTATTTTTTGAATAAAGCATACCAAAAGAGTCTAAGCCAATCAGACTTTTTCCCCTTTTGAGTGACTTTGGTCTTTTGCCTGAACACAAAAGATTTTTTTCTTTAAAAATCAGTAGTTATACTAGAATATATTTTGGTTTTGCTCTTGGTCATTTTTTCTGGGTACACAATGTACATGTGCAATTTGTAGTTCTGAATATACATGTTTTTAATTTCAGCGAAATTTTTTTTGAATCTAATATTTTTGGTATTTGATTTGATTGCTTTGGAGTTTTTCTTTAGGGACTCTTGTTGGCATTGGCTCTTCTTTTCTCTCTCCTTTGTCACTTTATCTTCAATTTTCAAAACTTCCCATTTTTAAGGCATCATCCTTTGTGTTTAGTTAGTCTTGTATTTCTTCTTTTTAAAAAAATATATTTTGTTAATTTTTTACAGGGAGAGGGACAGAGTCAGAAACATCGATCAGCTGCCTCCTGCACACCCCCTACTGGGGATGTGCCTGCAACCAAGGTACATGCCCTTGACCAGAATTGGACCTGGGACCTTTCAGTCTGAAGGCCAATGTTCTATCCACTGAGCCAAACTGGTTTCGGCAGTCTTGTATTTCTTCTAACGTAGTCTTCATTTGTGAAAAGTCTCTTTTTTAAAAATATTTTTATTGATTTCAGAGAGTAAGGGAGAGGGAGAGAAAGATAGAAATATCAGTGATGAGAGAGAGTCATTGATTGGCTGCCTCCTGCACACCCCACACTGGAGATTAAGCCTGCAGCCTGGAGCCCACAATTTGGGCATGTGCCCTGACTGGATATCAAACCGTGATCTTCTGGTTCATAGGTTGACGCTCAACCACTGAGCCATGCCATCCGAACACACACACACTCTCTCTCTCTTTTTTTAATCCTCACCCGAAGATATGCTGAGAGTGGGAAGGAGAGAGAGAGAAATAACATCAATGTGAGAAACATTGACCTGACCAGGAATCGAATCCACAATCTGGGCATGTGTCCTGACTGGGAATTGAACTCGCCACCTTTTGGTGTATGGGACAATGCTCCAACCAATCGAGCTACACCAGCCAGGGCATTATTATAAACTTCAAAATTTTAATAGTGACTAAGAATACTAAGAAATTTATACCAGTAACTAGTGGCCCTTTGCATGAAATTCGTGCACATTAAAAGGGCATTAATTAGAGGAAATAATTTAATAATGCTATTTGTCCATTCTCTATAATACAAGTGTCAGAGATGAAAGAAAATTAGTAAAATGTGTATGAAAACCTTCCTCTTGTCAGAGACTGGGGCTTACCACAGGACCCAGAATGAAGTCCCTGCCCACCCACATGCACCTCAAAATCATGTGAGACCCAGACCCAGCCGGCCCTCCCCTCCATTGGGCTAGATCCAGACCTGGCCAGTCCCACCCTTATCAAGCCCGGCTGGGCAGAGGTCGTATCCTCAGGTACCCTGGCCCAGTGTCAGGACAGGGGGACACGGCCTGATATCCCCTGTCAAGCCCCACTAGGTGAGGGGGATGGCCTAAGATCCCCCGTCAAGCCCTGCCAGGCAGGGGTAGGGGAGCACAGCCTCAGGTTTTCCGTCAAGCCCCACTGGGTGGGTGCTTGGCCTGAGTTCCTTCAACCCAGCACTGGGGGTGCATCTTGAGGTTCCCTGTCAAGCCCCACTGGGTGGGGGGCATGGCCTGAGGTCCCTTGTCAAGCTCATCCAGGCAGCAGGCCCAGCCTCAGGTCTCCCAGCCTGGTGCTGGGGTGGAGGAGCAGCCTGAGTTCCCCTAGCCCAGTACCAGGATGGGAAGTGCACCTTGAGGTCTCTTGTCAAGCCTTGTCGAGTGGGGGACATGGCCTGAGGTCCCCTGTCAAGCTCCGCCAGGCAGGGAGGTATAGCCTCAGGTCCCCTGCCCGGTACTGGGGTAGGGGGTGTGGCCTGAGGGCCCTGGACCTGGTGCCTGGGTTGGGGATATGGCCTGAGGTCCCCCAGCCTGGTGCCAGGGTAGGGGATGAGGCCTGAGGTCCCCTGTCAAGCCCCACAGAGGCGGGGGAGGGCATAGCCTCAGGTCTCTGCTGATTACTCATTAAGGTTCCTTAAAGGAACTTGGCCTCAGCTGTGGGTGCAGCCATCTTTGTGAAGGAGTGATGGTCAATTAGCATATTCCCTCTTTTTTTATTTTATTTTTTTTCAAAATCTTTATTAATCAGATTATTACATTTGTTTCTCTTTTTCCCCCTCCATAGCTCCCCTCTACCCGGCTCCCACCTTTCCCTCTACCCTTCCCTCCCTCCCGTTGACCTCATCCATAGGTGTATGATTTTTGTCCAGTTTCTCCCTGTACACCTCTCACCCCTTTCCCCCTGAGAATTATCAGTCCACTACCTTTCTGTGCTCCCAATTCTATTATATTCACCAGTTTATTCTCTTGATCAAATCTTCAATTCCCTTAATTTTCAGATTCACTTGTTCATAATTTTTTATCTTTTACCTTTTCCTTCTTCCTCTTCTAAAAGAGTACCTTTCAGCATTTCATATAATACTGGTTTGGATTTTGATGAACTTCTTTAGCTTTTTCTTATCTGTGAAGCTCTTTATCTGCCCTTCAATTCTGAATGATAGCTTTGCTGGATAGAGTATTCTTGGTTGTAGGTTCTTGCTATTCATCACTTGAAAATTTCTTGCCACTCCCATCTGGCCTGCATCGTATCTGTTGAGAAATCAGCTGACAGTCGTATGGGTGCTCCCTTCTAGGTAATGAACTATTTTTCTCTTGCTGCTTTTAATATCCTCTCTTTGTCTTTTGCTCTTGGTATTTTAATTATGATGTGTCTCGGTGTAGTCTTCTTTGGATTCCTTTTATATGGGGTTCTGTATGCTTCCTGGACTTGTAAGTCTATTTCTTTTACCAGATGTGGGGAGTTTTCAGTCATTATTTCTTTAAGTAGGTTTTCAGTATCTTGCTCTCTCACTTCTTCTGGCACCCCCCTAATTCTGATGTTGGTATGCTTGAAGCTGTCCCAGAAGCTCCTTACATTATCTTCACGTTTTTGTATTCTTTCTTGCTTTTCCAGTTGAGTGTTTTCTGATTCTTTATATTTCAAATTTTTTACTTGATTCTTGCCTTCCTCTAGTCTGCTGTTAGGTCTCTGTACAATATTTTTTAATTCAGTCAGTGTATGTTTAATTTTTAGTTGGTTCTTTTGCATCTCTAGTTGGTCCTTTTTCATCTCCTCTTGGGTCTCACTAAATTTATCCATCTTTTTAGGAGATTCTTGAAAAACCTTGTAAGCGTGGTTTTGAACTCTATATTCAGTCGTTTGTTTTCCTCCATTTCTTTTGTTTGTGATCCCTTCCCTTGTCTCTGCATTTTCACTATGCTGGGAGAACTTCTGTGTTGGATTCAGCCTTATGATACCAGACTTGCAAAACTGCAAAAGCCTCTCTGTTGAGCTTGGGATGTGTGGAGTCTCAGGGCTTAATGGACCGCCTTGCCTTCCAGTTGGCCCCACCCTCCACGGCCCCCGAGTCTCACGTGACTGGGTAATCGCTGGAGTGGTCTCTTGTGCGCACTCTCTTTTTATTTTTTTTTAAATATATATTTTATTGATTTTTTACAGAGAAGAAGGGAGAGGGATAGAAAGTCAGAAACATCGATGAGAGAGAGACATCGATCAGCCGCCTCCTGCACGTCCCCTACTGGTGATGTGCCCGCAAGCAAGGTACATGCCCTTGACCGGAATCGAACCTGGGACCTTTCAGTCCGCAGACCGACACTCTATCCACTGAGCCAAACCGGTCCCGGCTCTTGCGCGCACTCTTGCAGTGCCTCTAGACTACTGCCTTTCCGGGTTCCCCGTGCTCTGGGACCATATGACTCTGTGTCCCCAGGGTTTCGCCCAAAACTGGGGTTTAGGGAAGTTAGAAGTGGTGCAGTTGGAAGGGTCTGTCTCCCACCCACTCGTGAAAGCCAGCAGCACAATCAGAAGCCAGCCCTCTGCGCGCGGTGCCATGCACGTCACCAGACTTCTGATCTTTTGCAACTCCCCTAAATTTCCATGTACCTCTTCCTTTTCACAGTCCAAACTCCTCCTCATGAGTTTCGGCTGGATCTGGGGTTTAGTGTCTCAGGATAAGGGGTTCAATGCCGTTGAGAGTCTCCATTTCCCTCCCGCCAGAGAAAGCCAGCTAGGTTCTCCAGCACCCGCTCTCTCCACACGCGTGTCTCCATACCTCAGCTTTTTGCAGCTCCTCTGGGTTTCTGTGAGCCCCTCTCTTTCCTTCTAGTTGTAGAATTTCCACTCAGCCAGCTTTCCTGTGGTTCTAGATAATGTCCATTCTGTCTTTTAGTTGTAGTTTTGAAATTGTTGTGCGAGGCAGCAGTGTAGGTGTTTACCTATGCCATCATCTTGGATTCTCTGATTTTTGCATATTCCCTCTTTATTAGGTAGGATACTAGGACAATTATTTGTAGCAAAGTGGTAGATAAATATATAAATAGGTTCGATTTAAGTAAAAATTACCAAAGTGTAAATTGAAATAACATTGTGGAGTTCTTTTTGCCTATTAGATTCACAAGGATTATGATTCATAGTAAACAGGGTAGGTAAGGTACGAGGAAATAAATACTCAGAATGTTGAAGAGTAAATGGCTACATTCTTTTTTGTTAAATGTTCATAATTTCGCCCAGAAATTCAGTTTTTAGATATATATCCTTCTGAAATATACATATAATGAGGTATCCAGAGGTATGAGTACAATGTTGTTCACTCTAGCATTGTTTCTGAAGGTGAATATTTGGATAGGACCCAAATGTTCATCAATAGAATATTGCTAAAATAAATTATACCACATCCATATGAAGAAATCATATATATAGTTTAAAAAAAAAGTAAAGCCCTGGCCAGTGTGGTTTAGTTGGTTAGGTGTTGTCCTTTCTACTAGGAGATCCCTGGTCCAGGTCACAGGCCTGGGTTTTGGGCTCAATCCCCGGTGGGAGGCATGCAAGAGGCAGCTGATCAATGTTGCACTCTCACATCAGTGTTTCTCTGTCTCTCTAAAAAATCACTGTCCTAGATCAGTGATCGGCAAACTCGTTAGTCAACAGAGCCAAATATCAACAATACAGCCAAATTTCAAGTAATGAAATTTCTTTTGAGAGTCAAATTTTTTAAACTTAAACTTCTTCTAACACCACTTCTTCAACATAGACTTGCCCAGGCCATGGTATTGGCTCGCAACCCGCAGTTTGCCGACCATGGCCCTAGATGGTTTAAATAAGCAGTCACCAACCAGTGGTCCACGAGGTCCAAAAGGTTGGCGACCACTGGTCTAGATAGAGTGTTGGCCTGCAGACTAAAGAGTCCTGGGTTTGATTCCAGTCAGGGGTACATTTCCAGGCTGCAGGGCTTGATCCCCAGTAGGGGGGCATGCAGGAGGCAGCCAGTGAATGATTCTCTCTCATCATTGATGTTTCTAGCTCTCTTTCCCTTTCCCTTCCTCTCTGAAATTAATAAAAAGTCACTAAATTCTAAAAAATAAAAATAAAAAATGAGTTATATTATAGATGTGGAAAAATGGCTAATAATTTATAAAGTAGGTTACAAAACAGTACATAAATATAATTATAGTATGGTCCCTTATTTTTAAGTACCTAAAATTATAGTACATGCTAAATATGTGGGAAATGTGTGTGTGTGTATGTGTGTGTGTGTTGTTATTCCTCACTCAAGGATATTTTTTCCATGGATTTTTAGAGAAAGTGGAAGGGAGAAGGAGAGAGAGAGAGAGAGAGAGAGAGAGAGAGAGAGAGAGAGAGAGAGAGAGAGAGAGAGACTGCAACCAAAGTACGTGCCCTTGACTGGAATCGACCCAGAACTCTTCAGTCCATTGTCCAGTGCTCTAGCCACTGGGCCAAACCAGCTAGGGCAATGTGTGCATTTAAAAAAAATTTTCCAGAGGAATATTCACCAAACTACTAGCAGTGAATTACTAGCAGGATGATTTTTTTAAAAATATATTTTATTGATTTTTCACAGAGGGGAAGGGAAAGGAATAGAAAGCCAGAAACATCGACGAGAGAGAGACATTGACCAGCCACCTCCTGCACGCCCCTCACTGGGGATGTGCCCGCAACCAATGCACATGCCCTTGACTGGAATCGAATCCGCGACCCCCCCAGTCCCCAGGCCGACGCTCTATCCACTGAGCCAAACCGGTCCCGGCTAGGAGGATGATTTTAAGGAAAGGTTTTCATTAATGGTTTTTTGAACAATAAACATGCATTATAATCAGAAAATAAGATAAAGAAACAACCAAAAAAAAGAGCATAGAATATATGGTTTAGGGTGCTGTCAATTGTAAGTAGGAATTGTACACTTACTTTTCCCCTTTTTTTCTAACAGAATGCCCAGTGTTTACATGGGGACATTGCACAGTCACAAAGAGAAATTACACTAAAAGGCTTCAGAGAAGGTAGTTTTAAAGTTTTGGTGGCGACCAATGTGGCTGCCCGTGGTTTGGACATTCCTGAGGTTGATTTGGTCATTCAGAGTTCTCCTCCACAGGTAGGAAATGAGATTGGATTTGGGGAAAAGAACAGTTGTATAAATTGACTTTTTTTTGTGTGTGGAAAATTTTGCTTTTGGATATGAAAAACGTTATCTGTTCTTATATTAGCCATTTTTGTCATTGTGGTATTAAATTGACCAGAATCTGAAGTCTTTGCAAATTGCTAACTTCATTATTTGGATGTGAAGCATGGATTTATAAAGTGAATTATTAAAAAGTTGCCATATAAAGAGTCTTGGGATGGGGTAGATAAGGCTTTACTTTGTTTATTTATTTATTTTTTAATTTTTAGATAAGGTTTAAAATTATATCCCCCGTGTCCCAAAATTCTGCATAAAATTTTTTTGGAATGTTGGAAAAAGTGACAGGATTGAAATATTATTGGTAGTAATAGTTTTGTTATTAGCATTATTATTTGGATGTTGGAATAACTGTGTAACTTGCTAGATTTTAAAAAAAGTATTACCTCTTACTTTTAGGATGTTGAGTCCTATATTCATCGTTCTGGACGCACAGGTAGAGCTGGCCGGACAGGAATTTGCATATGTTTTTATCAACCAAGAGAAAGAGGTCAACTAAGATATGTGGAACAAAAAGCAGTAAGTAGAGTTAATTTATTTCAGCCACATTATCTGAGTAGTACCTTAGAAAAGAGTTCTTTTTACATTTGTCCTCACAAATAGATCTTTATAACCTTTCTCAATTTAAGCTGCATTTGGATGTGAAGCATGTGGAGAGCTAAATATATATTAGCTGCAAGTCTTTGTTTTCATATATGTTCTATTGTGAAGACAGAAAATCTGACTTTCTCATTTTCCCCTTGAATTTCTCCCTTGATAATAAAATCAGAAATGCATTATGATTTCAGTACCTCTTAATGTCCAGCATTGTAATGATGACTGTGATATTGTTTTGGTGTAATTGTTAAGATTATATTGAGTAATTATGGATTTTTTTGTGGTATTTCACATTTAAAAAATTTTTATTATGTGTTTTTATACACCATTTAATATACTTTGTAAAATTAGATGGGTAATAAGAAAAAGATTCATAGTTGTAAACAGCATCATTTTCCTTTTTTTGAATTACAAGTGAAATTCCATGTTTATAACTAGGGCAATTCAGAAAATCTCTTTTCTTTTTTCTAGATTTTGTAATTGGTGATTTATTTGAAAAAGCAGATCTTTTGATCTGCTAGGGCTTGGAAATCTCGTCCAAGAAATGGAAA
This sequence comes from Lasiurus borealis, assembly GCA_004026805.1. NCBI lineage: Eukaryota > Metazoa > Chordata > Mammalia > Chiroptera > Vespertilionidae > Lasiurus > Lasiurus borealis. Next base: position 42,203 of record PVJN01003238.1, read on the forward strand.
CTCAAAAAGCTATATTAACTTAGAAATTAATTGTAAAGACTTCCATTTTTCTTTAATGTAATTCTTTCATTTTCAGGGAATTACTTTTAAACGTGTAGGTGTTCCTTCTACAATGGATTTAGTTAAATCTAAAAGCATGGATGCCATCAGGTATGCTTTCTGACCTTGCTGAATAATTTTTTCTTTTGTGTTAGGCTATTCATCTTTAAGCTCTCCTAGTTCAAAAATCAGAAACTTTAATCACCAGTTTTACCAGCAGATACTTAAGTTATATTAAAATACAAAAACGTTGCTCTTTCTTTTCCCATTCATTCTCTTATCTTTAATTTTTTCCTTTTGCCTTGACCAAGAAAATTTGTTATTTTTAAACATAGGTCCCTGGCTTCGGTTTCTTATGCTGCTGTTGACTTTTTCCGACCATCAGCTCAGAGACTGATAGAAGAGAAAGGGGCGGTGGATGCATTGGCTGCAGCATTAGCCCATATCTCCGGTGCATCGAGTTTTGAACCACGATCTTTGATTACCTCTGATAAGGTAGAAATCTGTGAGAAAATGTATATGCTTGAGAATTGAACCATAGCTATTTATCTATCTGAAAAGAAATACAGAAAATTTCACTTTGCACAATACTTTTTCAACTGAAACTTGCAAACCAAAACCTATTCATTTTTTAAATTGCCATGGAACTCTGCAAATTGAGAAATAGTCTGTGAAATTAACATAGTACCATGCAAATTAAGGATTGCCTGTATATGTGGATGCTGTGTGTGTATGAGAGGTTATCTGATTTGGCCCCCTGCCATGTCCGTATCAAATATCAAAACAAACCACACCAGAATCATTAGTTGCAAGTAATTCACTTACATTATGATGTAAGTGAGGGGAGTCCCTGGGTGAGGGGACCCATCAAAAAAGAGCTCACTGATGTCTGGGTAGAGAGAGAGTTGGTGGGAGAGGGACACAAAAGGCGCAGGGGAGGTAAACATGCATGGGACTTACTTGGTGTAGCTTAAGTTGGTACAGCTGGGTCATCTGATGTTTTCCACTTGGCAGGTGTCAATGGTTTAGCCATTTTTTGAGAGTGACTTAATTGTCACTTCCCTTTCCCCTAACTCTTCCTGTCCCTTCCCTGTATACATATTTTTTATAAAAATTAGGTTCCGATTAGAGTTTATGTGTTATATTTGGTTATTATGTCTCTCTTTTAATTTGGACTATTTGCCCATCATTTTTATTATCTTTTAAAAGAGTAGGTCAGTTGTCTAGATAAGAGTCTAGAATATCTTAGAAATAGGGTGTTAGTAGTTTAAAATTTCTTTATAGGTTAACCAAATCCAAACCCTATACCACAAATGTCCTACAGGGTGTCTTTCCCTTGCTACCTCTTTGGTCTCATCACTCTCTCCTTGCTTGTTTTAGTTACCCTAACCCTGTGGTTGGCAAACTGTGGCTCTCGAGCCACTTGTGACTCTTTGGCCCCTTGAGTATGGCTCCTCCACAAAATACGGCCTGGGCGAGTCTATTTTGAAGAAGTGGCTTTAAAAGAAGTTTAAGTTTAAAAAATTTGGCTCTCAAAACAAATTTCAATCTTTGTACTGTTGATATTTGACTCTGTTGACTAATGAGTTTGCCGTCCATTGCCCTAACCTACTTGCTGTTACTTAAATCTACCTCTACACAAGGCCATTGTACTTACTTGCATTGTTTCAAATGTTCTTTCTTTTTAATAACCTTCATGTCCTCTTTCACTTCATTCTGGTCTCTCCTCAAATATCACCTTAGTAGAGAGGTCTTTCTTAATCACCCTAAAGTAGGTTTACCCTCTACTCCCTTGCTCTGCTTTACTTTTCTTTATGGTGCTTATTACTATCTGACATTCTGTATATTTTCTTATTTGTTTACTGTCTGTCACATTCCATCAGTCCCTATCCTTCTCCCCATACACTACAATGTAACCTCCATGAGAGAAAAGGCTATTTATTGCTGAATCTCTAGCACCTAGTGGAGTCTTTGAAACACACACAGAGGGCACTGAAATATTGTTAAATGAATGCCTCCATATATATTCTTCATGTTGATCCTTTTACTGTACAGTGAAATTTTACAGAACAAATAAGTCTTGCTTATGTAATAGTCCCTACAAAGTTTAAAGAGTTTATATTTTATAGCCTCTTATTTATCCACTCCAAGCACACATGGACTCTTTCAGAATTGACTTCTTTAATTCTTTACTACCTATCTTTTCTCTGATGCTCTAGTTTAATTATCTCTTAAAGCATGATGGTTAGAATTAAATTTGGTCTTCATAGCAGTGCATAAAAGAATGGTACTATCAGTGATCTGTAAACACTCATCTTCTATTAATACAGTTTCAAAGAAGTTATTTTTTTAGCAGTCATATTATATTTTGGCTCATAAGTTGGCATTTTAAGTCATGAACTTCATTGAATTAGGATGTCATTGCTGCTGCTGCTGCTGCTGCTGTTGCTTTTTCAATAAACGTAATGTAACTTTTATTCCTTAAGGGATTTGTGACCATGACTCTGGAAAGCCCAGAAGAAATTCAGGATGTCAGCTGTGCTTGGAAAGAACTTAACAGAAAACTGAGTAGTAATGCTGTGTCCCAAATTACCAGAATGTGCCTCCTAAAAGGAAATATGGTAGGCTTTTCTAGACAACTAAAAAGCTTAATCAACTACTATAAATGTATATAAAGACTAGCAAGTTTTGTTCCTTCTTTCTTTTATTGAGGCCTAGTGGGATGAATTTGTTTGTTTTGTTGTAAATTTTTGGGCAGTTATTTAAATAACACATTACTCTAGAAAACTGTAAGTTATTCTTATTTTGACTAATATCCAAGTTATTTAAGTTTCTGCCCATATATACTTACTGTGTGGTGTGTGTTTATTTTCTAAGATGAAGTAACTTATGATTCCAACAGCTACAATTGTTATTTAGAAAATGGTAAATATTAATTATTTTATATTGGTTATTTTTTATAAAATATATTTTGATTTTTTTTATATATATATATATATAACAATTCCTTTCTATAAAATATCCATTCTGTATCATAATTTAAAACATTTTTTATAACTAATTTCAAGTAATTATGTACTAGCAACAAAATGATTTTATGGTTAGGGGTCACCACCACATGATGAGCTGTATTAAAGGGTCTCGGCATTAGGAAGGTTGAGAACTACTGCTCTAGACTCTCAGTGGTAATAGATTCTTATTATATATTGTGTTTAGTTATTTTTCTGATTTAGAAAATACAATAAGCAGGTACTCTCTATCATGCATTATTATGTATTAGCTGTTTTAATCTTATAAGCAATCATGGGACACACCTAATCGTTTTGTTTTATCGAATATAGAGATTACTAGCATGTATTAGCATATTAGGAAAAAAAATCAACTCATGAATCTAAATAAAATTTTTTCATTTTGTCTTTAGGGTGTTTGCTTTGATGTTCCCACAACTGAGTCAGAAAGGTTACAGGTATTTAAAAATTTTTATCTGTTCAATAGTTGGGTATGTTTCTCTAAGATAGGGATTAAGAACATAGTAACAATTATTTATCATGCCTTAAATCAGTTAACAATTCCTTTCTATAAAATATTCATCCCGTATCATAATTTAAAACATTTTTTATAACAAATTTCAAACATATAAAAAATTAGAATTGTGTAAAAATCCTCATGTACCCATCAGCTTCAACAGTTATCAACTCCTGGCCAATTTTGTCTCATGCTTATTTCTATCCATTTCCCCACTCTCCTAGAATTTTGAAACAAATTTTATGTATTCTGTCATTTCAACTGCACATATTTCCATATATTTAAATATTAAGGATACTTTTAAAAAACATAATCATAATACCATAATTAAATCCTCAAAATAATAATTCCATGACACTGTCCAATTTGTGTTTAAACTTCTATTATCTCCTAAATATTTTTTAATGTAAAGTCTATAAGGTTCATACATTGTAAGTTGATATTTTTTAAGTCTCTTTTAATCTATAGGTTCTCCCTCTTTTGTCTTTTTAAAAATTTCATTGTATTTTATCTGTTGAAGAAAGAGATTGTCCACTAGATTTTTATAGTGTAGAATTTGTCTATTGCATCCCTGTGCATATTTATATACATACGTTGAAACAAGAGGGGATTGTTCTGTATTTTAAGTCTTTAAAAATTCAGAATGTACTGTGAATACATTTCTGTGTCAGCTATACACTTATTTTTATTTATTTATTTTTTTTAAATACACTTATTTTTAATGGCTCTCTGGCATTTTGCCATGTGTGGTGTCCAACTTTTCTTAGTGTTCTATTTTCTGACATTTTTATTATTTCCCATAGAATATTGTTATAAACAATGTTGTTGTAGCTAACTCTTTATACATTGCTATGTTTATCTCTTTAAGATGAATTTTTAAAGATGACTGCTTGGCCAAATGGTTTGCACATTTTTAAGGCTTTGGTTATATATTACCACCAATGGTGTGTGTGGGTGTTTGTCTACTCACTCTTACCAACAGGTATTTTAATATTAACTTTCCTTGGCAATTTATGATCACAATGAAGAACAGTTAATGTTGCAGGATATGACATTGATGCTCTTATGAGCTGCTGATTTGTGTATGTTGAGTTGTTTATTCTAATACAAATTCTTTCCACTGGCCACATTTTTTTCTAGTCCTTAGATGATGTTTACACGTTTTTAATGTCCTTGCTTCAATACACTTGCTAAAAGCAATGCATTACTTATTAATGGCCTATGTGTTTTATGCAGAGAAGCCAGTGCACTCTTTTAGAATGTATAAATCGAGAGTCTCAAAATAGGCCTGTGGGTTTCTCCTAAGAGTAAAACTTGGGAACATTTTCTTTTTAAGATTTATTTCTTTTTAGATTTATTTATGTATTTATAGGTTTATTTATTTATTTATAGATTTCAGAGAGGAAAAGAGAGGGAGAGATAGAAACATTAATGATGAGAGAGAATCATTGATCAACTGCCTCCCACATACCCCCTTCTGGGGATTGAGCCACAACACAGGCATGTGTCCTGACTAGGAATTTATGCTCAACCCTGAGCCATGCCAACTGGGCAGAAAGTACTTTTATTTTATTTTTTCAAATGCTTTTATTGATTTTTAGACTAAGAGGAAGGAAGAAGGATAGAGAAAAAGAAACACTGATGAGGGATAATTATCCATGGGCTGCCTCCTGCACAGGGATCAAGCTTGCAACCTAGGCATGTACTCTGACTAGGAGTCAAACTGGTGACCCCCTTGGTTCCTGGGTTGTTGCTCAGCCACTGAGCCATACTAGCCTGGCAAGTGCTTTTAATTTGTTTTTTCACCCTCTAGTTGTTTTTTTTTTTTTTAAATATATATTTTATTGATTTTTTACAGAGAGGATGGGATAGGGATAGAGAGTTAGAAACATCCATGAGAGAGAGACATTGATCAGCCGCCTCCTGCACGCCCCCAACTGGGGATGTGCACACAACCAGGATACATGCCCGTGACCGGAATCGAACCCAGGACCTTTCAGTCTGTAGGCCGACGCTCTATCCACTGAGCCAAACCAGTTTCGGCTAGTTTTTAAGTTTGTAACAAATACTTTGACTTTAAAGACCTTTACCTAATAGGTCATAGACATGAAAAAAGAGTGTCCTATATTCATGTGCTTGCTTATGGATTCTACTTTGCATTTATATTAATTCTGTAAATTCCCCCAACAGGCAGAGTGGCATGATTCAGACTGGATAATCTCAGTGCCAGCCAAGTTACCAGAAATCGAAGAATATTATGATGGAAACACATCTTCTAATTCCAGACAGAGGAGTGGCTGGTCAAGTGCCCGGTCAGGCCGGTCAGGTCGGTCAGGGGGTCGATCTGGTGGCCGGTCAGGTAGACAGAGTCAACAGGGGAGTCGGTCAGGAAGTCGACAAGATGGTCGAAGACGAAGTGGGAATAGAAATCAATCAAGAAGCGGGGGCCGCAAACGGAGTTTTGACTGAGAATTTGATAGTTAATCTACCAGTGTGAGCTTACCTATTTCTGCCTAATCATGTACATTATCCACCAAAAATTAGGTCATCATAGTTGAGGTATGTGTCTGCTATTTACAAAGAAGTTGGTCGTATTTTTTTAAGAAATATTTCACAAGAATGGATGTAAACAAATCAACTTACCCAGTTACACCTTTGAATAATAAAACCTTTTATTGTCTCTTTTCATTATGTGTTAAGAATTTAATTTTTTTCTAAAACATGACAGTCAAATTAATCTTAAAGTTACTTGTATTTTACAAAATGTGTATCTGTATTCAGATTATTCTTCTGTAGAACAAGTAGAAAATGAGAAATCTCTTTTACATTAAAGGGCTGTATAAACTGGTAACAGGATTAATTAGGTGTTGTATTTTAAGTTAATTAAAAGGGTGTAGTTAATTAAAAGGGTGTACAGAGAATACACATTCAATAACTTATACAACATATATTGGTTGGTGTATCTACCATGTGCCGATCATAATACAGTGGTACCTTGAGATACGAGTTTAATTCATTCCGTAACCTTGAGGTGTGGGAAACTATGAGACGCTGGAGTCTCAGTAAACTGGTGGGTCGTGTGCAGCCAGCTGGATCCACACAATTACTCGTATCTCAACTGTTGCTCGTATTTCAAAGCAAAAATCGCTCGCTCGCTCGCCGGCTCGTATCTCAAAAATCTTGTATGTTAGGGCACTCATATCTTGAGGTACCACTGTACTAATCACTAGGGATATAGTATTAAACAAGGCATGGTCACTGTCTTCAAGAAACTTACAGTCTAAAGAATGAGATTAGCACCTAAGGCCTAAGATGAAGGTAAGTATGAAGGCTAAGGACCTGGTTGGGGTGTGCCTACCCAGTCTTGTAATTAGGAAGCCTTTTAGAAGAAATGCCCAAAAGGAAAAGTAAAGCGAAGTATCAGTTGAGGTAGCCAGGTAAATGTGTATGGTGGGAAGAGGCTGTGCAGGAAGAATAGCATGCAGAAACCGACAGGCTAAGAATAGCACAGTAAATCTGAGGACCTACAGTTAGTTCAGGTTTGTATGTAATGAGCAGAAGACAAGAATGGGAGAGAAAAGGAGTTAATACTTTTAAAAGACTTGTGTGTGCCCTAGCTGGTTTGGCTCAGTAGATAGAGCGTTAGCCTGCAGTCTGGTCAAGGGCACATGCCCAGGTTGTGGGCTCAACCACCAGTGGGGGGGCGTGCAGGAGGAAGCTGATCAATGATTCTGTCTCATCATTGATATTTCTATCTGAAATCAATAAAAAAATATATTTAAAAAAAGCAAGAAAACCAGAGCTCATATTTAAATAAAAATAAATACTATGTGCATTGTTAAGGAGTTCAAACATTTCTTGAAGATGGTGGGAATCATTAAAAGATTTTAAGTAAGCTAACACGGTAAGATTTGTGTTTCAGAAAGTTTACTGGCTACCCTGAGGAGATTGGATTATAGACTGGAGACCAGGAGGCCTCTAAATTTACTGTTAGAGCAGTAGGTTTTTTAAAATTTATTTTTATTTTTTTAAATTTTTTTTATTGATTAAGGTGTTACATATGTGTCCTTAACCGGTGAGCTGCAGCACACTAGCAGCACACTGGTGTGCTGCAAGAAATTTTGAAATACACAATATCTGACTATTCAGTTGGGAGCACTGACCTTTTCCCCCTTAACTGTCAAGTAAAAAAATTACAACAGGCCAAAACCAGTTTGGCTCAGAGGATAGAGCGTCGGCCTGCGGACTGACGGGTCCTGGGTTCGATTCCGGTCGAGGGCATGTACCTTGGTTTCAGGCACATCCCCAGTGGGGGGCATCCTGGAGGCAGCTGATAGATGTCTCTCTCATCGATGTTTCTGACTTTCTATCCCTCTCCCTTCCTCTCTGTGGAAAATCAACAAAATATATTAAAAAAAAAAAATTACAACAGGCCCTGGCCAGGTAGGGAAGTTGATTAGAGCATTGTCCTGATAGGCCAAGTTTGTATGTGTGATCCCCAAGTCAGGGCACATACAGGAAACAACCAATGACTGCATATATGAGTGGAACAACAAACAATTTGATACCTCTCTCTCTCAGTAAATTTTTTTAAATGTGAAAAAAGAAACACCGGAGTGAAACCAAGATGGTGGCATAGGTAAACACCTACACTGCTGCCTCTCACAACAATTTCAAAACTACAACTAAAAGACAGAATGGACATCATCCAAAACCACAGGAAAGCTGGCTGAGTGGAAATTCTACAACTAGAAGGAAAGAGAGGGGCTCACAGAGACCCAGAGGAGCTGCAAAAAGCTGAGATATGGAGACGCGCATGTGGAGAGAGCTGCTGCCGGAGTACCTGGCTGGCTTTGTCTGGCGGGAGGGAGTCGGAGACTCTCAATGGCATTGAACCCCTTATCCTACGACACTAAACCCCAGATCCAGCCGAAACTCATACGGGGGGAGTTTCAACTAAGAAAAGGGAGAAGTGCACGGAAATTTGGGGGAGTTGCAGGAGGGCAGAAGTCTGGTGGAACGCACAGAACTGCGCATAGAAGACTGACTGCTGATTGTGCTGCTGGCTTTCACAAGAAGGCAGGAGACAAAGCATCCCAACTGTGTCACTTCTAATTCCATTAAACCCCAGATTGGGGCGAAGTCCTGGAGACCCAGACTCATATGGTCCCGGGGTGCAGGGGAGCCGGAGGGGCAGCAGTCTAGAGGCACTGCACGAGAGCGCATACATGCACACAGGGACAACTCCAGCAATTACCCAGTCACGTGAGACTCAGGGGCCGTGGAGGGCGGGGCCAACTGGAAGGCAAGGTGGTCCATTAAGCCCTGAGACTCCACCCATCCCAAGCTCAACAGAGAGGCTTTTGCAGTTTTGCAAGTCTGGTATCATAAGGCTGAATCCAACACAGAAGTTCTGGTATAGTGAAAATGCCAAGATGAGAAGAGATCACAAACAAAAGAAATGGAGGAAAACAAACGACTGCATATAGAGTTCAAAACCACGCTTATAAGGTTTTTCAAGAATATCCTAAAAAGTTGTATAAAGTTAGCGAGACCCAAGAGAAGATGAAAAAGAACCAACTAGAGATGGAAAAGAACCAACTAGAAATGAAACATACGCTGACTGAAATAAAAAATATATATTTTTAATATATTTTATTGATTTTTTACAGAGAGGAAGAGAGAGAGAAAGTCCGAAACATTGATAAGAGAGAGACATCGATCAGCCACCTCCTGCACGCCCCACAGTGGAGATGTGCCCGCAAGCAAGGTACATGCCCCTGACTGGAATCGAAACTGGGACCTTTCAGTCCGCAGGCCGATGCTCTATGCACTGAGCCAAACCGGTCTCGGCAAAAAATATTATAAAGAGACCTAACAGCAGACTAGAGGAAGGCAAGAATCAAGTAAAAAAATTGAAATATAAACAATCAGAAAACACTCAACTGGAAAAGCAAGAAGAAGAAAGAATCCAAAAATGTGAAGATAATGTAAGGAGCCTCTGGGACAGCTTCAAGCATAACAACATCAGAATTGTGGGGGTGCCAGAAGAAGAGAGAGAGCAAGATACTGAAAACCTGCTTAAAGAAATAATGACTGAAAACTTCCCACATCTGGAAAAAGAAATAGACTTACAAGTCCAGGAAGCACACAGAACCCCATATAAAAGGAATCCAAAGAGGACTACACCAAGACACATCATCATTAAAATACCAAGAGCAAAAGACAAAGAGAGAATATTAAAAGCAGCAAGAGAAAAACAGTTCATTACCTACAAGGGAGCACCCATAGGATTGTCAGCTGATTTCTCAACAGAAACTATGCAGGCCAGATGGGAATGGCAAGAACTACTCAACGTGATGAATAGCAAGAACCTACAACCAAGAATACTCTATCCAGCAAAGCTGTCATTCAGAATTGAAGGGCAGATAAAGAGCTTCACAGATAAGAAAAAGCTAAAGTAGTTCATCAATTCCAAACCAGTATTATATGAAATGCTGAAAGGTACTCTTTTAGAAGAGGAAGAAGAAAAAGGTAAAAGCCAAAAATTATGAACAACAAATACATATCTATCAACAAGTGAATCTAAAAATTAAGTGAATTAAAAATGTGATCAACAGAATAAACTGGTGAATATAATAGATGAGGAGCACAGAAAGGGAGTGGACTGATAATTCTCAGGGGGAAAGGGGTGAGGGGTGTACAGGGAGGGACTGGACAAAAATCATACACCTATGATGAGGTCAATGGGAGGGAGGTAAGGGTAGAGGAAGGGTTGGCAGCTGGGTAGAGGGGAGCTATGGAGGGGAAAAAAGGGAAACAAATGTAATAATCTGAATAATAAAAAACACATCATTTAAAAAAAAACACATCAGCCAATATAACAAAAGCCTTCAGGTGTGAATGACCTGTCTTGAACCATAAATATATAAGTCAAATACAGTAATAGAGTTGGATCTTATTGGTCACGTTACATGATAAGGTTATATCTGATTGTTTAATTTTTTTTTTTTTTAAGAGAGAGGAAGGAAGAAAGAAACATCATTGGGAGAAGTATGGAGTGGTTGCCTTGTGCCCTCATCAGGAATCAAACATGCAACCTGGATATATACCCTGACCAGGAATAAAACCCACCACCTTTTAGTGTACAGGAAAATGCTCTCTCCAACTGAGCCACATCAGCCAGGGCCAAACATTGGTTTTTGTTATTTCATTTATTTATGCATTCATTGTTTGCTTCTTGTATGTTCCCTGGCCAAGGATTGAACCCTCAACCTGGGCATATATGGATGATGCTCTAACCAACTGAGCTATCCATCCAGGGCTGATTAAATTTTGGTACCAAAAATCCTTATATAAAACTATAGGCATCTGATTTTTTACAAAATTACTTTGGAGCAAAAAGGACAGTTATTATTAATTGTAAATCAAAATTATATCTTGTCAGATTGGCAAAAGACATTTTTTGTTGTACCACAGTATTTTAGTAATTAGTTTCTTTGTGCCATGAAATTAAAAAGGTTGAAAATTGTGGTAGAGTAATACAGATAGAGGTGACAATGGTCTGCACTAATGAAGGTACATTTTTAAAACTTATTTTACTATTGACAGTATTAAAGATGTTTCTCATTTTCTCCCATTTTGCCCCTCTGTGCAACCTCTGCCTCACCCCAAGACTTCCCCATGCTACTGTCTGTATTCATGGGTTATGCATATATGTGTAAATGTTCTTTGATCAATCACTTCCTAAATTGTCCCCCTGATTGCCCCTCCCCTTCTACCAAGATTTATTACCCAGTTTCATGCATCCATACCTCTGGACCTATTCACCAGTTTATTTTTTAGATTCTGTTTATAAGTGATATCATGTGATACTTGTCTTTGTCTAACTGGCTTATTTTGCTTAGCATAATAGTTTCCAGGTCCATCCATGCTGTCTCAAAGATCCTTTTTTATAGCTGCACTAGTAGTACTCTGCGCATGAATCCGTACGCCAGTAGCTCTCTGTGGGGCCTGGCCGCTCCGTACCCACTGTCCAGAGGCTCTCTGCGGCCCAGAGGCCTATCTGCAGCCAGAAGCAGAACACTTTCCTTGTTGCCACACAAGCAAGCATTCCACCAGGATACACATGCTGCCTGCTCTCAGCAACCGTCCCCCCCTCAGAACTAGGGGACTCTGGCGGGGTTCATAGGACTGGGCGCTGCCGTCTTGTGGCTATGGGCACTGCCACCTTTGTGACAGAATGATGGTTAATTTGCATATTACCCTTTTATTAGGATAGTATTCCATTGTGTAAATGTACCACAGCTTTTTAAAAAATATATATTTTATTGATTTTTTACAGAGAGGAAGGGGGAGGAATAGAAACATCAGATGAGAGAGAAACATCGATCAGCTGCTTCCTGCACACCCCCTACTGGGGATGTGCCTGAAAGCAAGATACATGCCCTTGACTGGAATCTTACTTGGGACCCTTCAGTCCGCAGGCTGACACTCTATCCACTGATCCAAACCGGTTAGGGCAGCTTTTTCTTCTTTTTTTTTTTTTTTAAATTGATTTCAGAGGAAAAAAGGAGAGGGAGAAAAATAGAAGCATCAATGATGAGAATCATTGGTCAGCTGCCTCCTGCACATCCCCTACTGTGAATTGAGTCTGCATCCCTAGCATGTGCCCTGACTGGAATTGAACTTTGACTACCTGTGTACCACAACTTTTTTATCCATTGATCTGATGGGCACTTGGGCTGTTTCCAAATCTTGGCTATTGTAAATAATGCTGCTGTGAACATATGGGTGCCATATAATCTTTTTGATTGGTGTTTCAGGATTCTTAGGATATATTTCCAGAAGTGGGATCACTGAGGCAAAAGGCAGTTCCATTTTTAATTTTTTGAGAAACCTTCATATTGTTTTCCACATTGGCTGTACTTTCCTACATTTCCATCAGCAGTGTATTAGGATTCCCTTTTCTCCACATCCTCGCCAACATTTGTTTTTTGTTGATTTATTGAAGGTAGTCATTCTGGTGGGTTTGAGGTGATAACCTTACTGTAGTTTTAATTTGCATCTCTCTGCTGATTGGTGACCTTGAGCATTTTTCATATGTCTGTTGGCCATCTGTATGTCCTCTTTGGACATTCAGGTCCTTTGCCCATTTATTTTTATTTTTTATTTTTATTATTATTTTTTAAAATATATTTTATTGATATATTTTATAAAATATATTTTATTTTATTGATATTTTTACAGAGAGGAAGGGAGAGAGAGAGTTAGGAATATCGATGAGAGAGAAACATTGATCAGCTGCCTCCTGAACACCCCCTACTGGGGATGTGCCTGCAACCAAAGTACATGCCTTTGTCCAAATGCTGATGCTCTATCCACTGAGCCAAACCGGTTTTGGCCCTTTGCCCATTTTTTAATTGGATTGTTCATCTTCCTGATGTTGAGATATATGAGTTTCTTATATATTTTGGAAATTAAACCCTTGATAGGTAACATTTTTAAAATATATATTTTTATTGATTTCATAGAGGAAGGAGGAGAGACACACAAACATCAATCATGAGAGAGAATCATTGATTGGCTGCCTCCTGCACACTCTCGCACTGGGGATCAAGCCTGCAACCTGGGCATGTGCCCTGACTGGGAATGGAACTGTGACCTCCTAGTTCACAGATTGACACTCAATCTCTGAGCCACGCCAGCCAGACTAACCTATTTTGAGTGATGAGAACTGAGGCACTTGAGAGGCTGTTGATTGTCCAGAACTACATAGTTAGAAAAGAGGACTGAGAGGGGAATTCAGAGGCACATCAACATATGAACTGAATAGCAGAGGAAAGGGGATCCTGTTAAGAAGGGATAAACAGAATAGGGTACAGAGAAAGCCCAGAAGTGTGAGGCTTTCAAAGGAACCAGTTAGGTGAGTCTGAAATGGCCATTGGACTTGGCAAAAAGAGACATTTAACATGAAGACCAACCATATTAATATACTGTTGAGAGTCTAGAAGCCATTTAACAGTGGGTTCAACAGGAAATGGGAAATAAAGTAGGGACAACAAAGAAACATGTCTTCCAGAAATTTGGCTGTGAATAGGGAAGAATAATATAAAGCTGGATGCAAAAGAAAGGAGTGAGCACTGTGTGATTTGAGGGGCTGGAGGTTAGGGAGGATGAGAACATTTGAATATATTGAAGTATTAATATGGGAAGGAGCCAGAAAAGAGGGAGGAAGAGAAAGAATATATGATGGAGCAAAATCTCTGCAGACCCAGAGGGATGAGATCAAGCACACATAAGATTTTAGTCTTAGATGTTAGAAGCACAGCTGCAATATTTTGTCAGAAAAAAAGTGATTATCATGTAGGTTAGTTTTAAGTTGTTAGGGTAAAATTGATGAAGTATCTGCCTCAGGTCTTATATTTTTTTCTTGCATCATCATCCACTGAAGTTGAAGAGAAGTACTAGACTGGAAGGTTTGAGGAAAGTGGAGAAATGCTGGGGTATTAACTCTAGAATAAGATGGAGAACTCACCAGGCAAACAGGGTCACAGGTAGCTTTGAGGGTCTAGTTGAGATTAGAGGCTGAATTTGTAATGGCAGAAGTTAGAGTGATCAAATGGTTTTCTGTAGCAATGCTCAGCATTCTGTTTTAGGAGTGGAGATGGGTGACAGTTGACTGATCCAGGATTAGTTTTGCTCTGAGATGAAAGGATGACAAGGTGAAAATGTTAAGGACTCAGCAAAAGTGATTGGAGTAATGGCCCATAGAATCTAGACTGCCTAGGGATTGATAAGAAGATGAGTTGACAATGGAAAGTGTAAAAGGACCAAGGGGCTGAAAATGAATGAGGGATTTTTGAATTCCAGGCGTTGGGAAGACTGGTGCAGGGTATGCTAGTAGGCTTGTGGTGGTGGTGGTGGGAGGTTATTTCAGTTGGGATAGTCAAAGAACTGCGAATTCATGTTATGTGGGTAGTTTTCATGTGCAATGAAGTTTCCTAGAAAGAAGACAAACCAGGAGTGAGGAGAGAAGACTAAGCCAGGTGCCCAAATATAATGAATAGTGGAAACTGTTATAGGAGGAATGTATTATGATATAATGCTACATATCTTCAAAGAGATAAGTGTATTTACATGAAAGTGAAGGAATAATAGTTTTACAGATGGCTTTGAGGAAAAGGAAAGGCACTGATGCCAGGCAGGGTACATGGAATGTGAAGGAATGCGCAACACATGAGAAAGCTATAGCTGGTATTTTTCAGGAAGAGTCGGATTTCAGTTAAACCAGGAGCAGAGACACACTCTCAATGCTGGACTAAGAAAGGAGGAAGTTTTGATTATGGGGAACAGGGCTCCAGGTAACTATGACTGGGGGCAAAAATCTCAGTTGGCTCTGATTCAAGTATTTGTGAGCTCTGGATTTATACCCAAGAAGATATAGGATCTCTATTTCTAAGTGCAAGAGTATTAACTAGTACTTAAGTCAGAATGTGTTGTACATGTATAATGTCCTAGGCACTAGGTGAATAAGGGGTACAAAGGTGAATAAGGAGTGCTGAGTACCTGCCCTCAGGAGCTCAAAATCTAGTGACATAGTTGGACACATAAACTTAGATCCAGTCCGGGCAATGTGGCTCAGTGTTTAGACCTATGAACTAGGGGATCATGGTTTGATTCCCAGTCAGGTCACATGCCAGGGCTGCAGGCTCAATTCTCAGTAAGTGGTGTTCAAGGGGTAGCCAATCAATGATTCTCTCTCATCACTGATGATTCTATCACCCTCTCTGAAATCAATAAAAATATATTTAAAAAGAAATGTAAGTATATGGATAAATGCCAGCAGGGTAGAGATATATTTAAGGCATCCTTTGAGCCAAAAAGAGCCCTTTGCATGTTTCCTCTTATAATTTTGGCCTTGTGCAGGTATGTTACAAAGGATTTGACAATTCTGGGCTCTCTCTTGTTTCCCTAGTAACAGGGAAAGTGAGGCAGGTCCTAAAAAGATTCAATCATAGCTTTCCATATCTTCTGGAAGGAACAGGCAGGGGCTTCAAATTCTCGGCCTTGGGCTTTATTCAGCCACTTACCTTTACTCTGCTCCTTCTTCATAGAGCCTAGAACGTCATGGTACCACTTTTTGGCCATTCAGAGCCTCCAGTTTGGTACTCTGTGCACAGTTATTTGAACTTGAATCAGTTGCCCTGATCTTCAGTTTTTGAATTAGTAAAAAATTTTTTATTATCTTCGGCATTAGCCATTTGAATAACAAATTCACATTTGTTTATTTTAATTTTTATTGACTTTATTGGGGTGACATTGGTTAATAAAATTATATGGGTTTTAGGTGTACAATTCTATTACATCATCTTATATGGTAGGGTATATTCACCACCCAATCTCCTTTACCATTTACCCCCTTGTAACAAATTCACATTTAGATATGAATGAGAGCCTCCTCTCACATTTGCTTTGTATATATTGGGATAGTGCTTACTAAGTTTTAAAAACCATATTTTTTATATTAGTAATATATGTCCATTGTTGAAAAATTGAAAAAATAGAGAAAATAAAAACCACTTACAATCACATCACTCAGATAATTACTGCAAACATTTTTGTTGTGTAGAGTTGAATTCACTGTGTGTGTGCATGTATGTATACATTTTGAAACAAATCCTCTCCATAATTTCATGAAAATGCATCATCTATATTAGAGGACACTAGTCTGCTGCAGTTAGTATTCAAGCAGAACTTTGCATTTTCTATAAGATGTATATTAAACTTATATCTTCTACTTATTAAATTTTATGCTAATAAGTAGATTCTGTATAGTAATTTGGCAACCTTTGAGCCAAAAAGAGCCCTTTGCATGTTTCCTCTTATAATTTTGGCCTTGTGCAGGTATGTTACAAAGGATTTGACAATTCTGGGCTCTCTCTTGTTGAACATCTGTTGGTAATAAAAATGTCATATACTACTTATAGTTGTATCATACATAGCAGTATCCCATAGATTTGTGGTTTATCAACCAGACTGGTTTATCAGCTTGAGGCCGGGAATGGTCCTTCACATATGTATTCTAATATTTGCATACAATACTGACATCCTAGATGTTAAGCATTTTGTTATCCAGTTGGTTGACCGCATTCATGTTTGCTCCCCCTTTTCTCACACCTAATGCCAGGATGATGGGTTGAATTGCTTTTCTGCTTGAGGATATAGCTAAAATTTATTTCAAGGGGTTCCTTCCAGTCACCTGACAATGCCCTTTTAATGGTCAATATTTGGTGATAGGCTACTATGTGTCAGGCACTGTCTGAAGGCTCTTGGCTCAAGGATATCACAATATAAATTACATAAATTTATGTTTAAAAAATTGAGACTCTGCCGAAACCGGTTTGGCGTGCAGGAGGCGGCTGATAGATGTCTCTCTCATCGGTGTTTCTAACTCTCTATCCCTCTTCCTTCCTCTCTGTGAAAAATCAATAAAATATATTTAAAAAAAATTGAGACTCTGAAACATGAAATAATAATTTATGTGAATAATGAAATTTTTCCTTTAAGCTGTCATTTAAAAGTAGTTAAAATAACCATATGATATGCAGAAATAAAATTTCCAGCATTTTCCTGTCACAAAGTGATTACATTTTGAATTTTCTAGCCACCTTCACACATGTTTTAATAGCTTTCATTTATTGTGCTGTATGTGCCAAACACTTTTCATTCATTATTTTATTTAATTTTCTCCACCTATGAGGTAGATTTTGTTATTTCATGTGAGAAAATCAGGTAGTGTCCAAAATCATTGAGCAAATATAGTGCAGGTTTTCAAAGCCATGCATAATTGCAATCCATTTTTTAAAAATATGTTTTTATTGACTCCAGAGAGGAAGGGAGAGGGGGAGAGACAATGATGAGATTCATTGATCAGCTGCCTCCGGTACTGGGGATCCGGCCCACAACCCGAGGATGTGCCCTGACTGGGACTTGAACCTCGGTTCCTTCAGTCCCCAGGCAGACACTATCCACTGAGCCAAACCAACCAGGGTTTCAATCCATTTTTAAAAATGATTTTATGATTTAGCTCCCAGTTTTTTGGATCACTAGTTCTTCAGCGGAAGTTTGTTGACCAGACCCTATTGAATTCTAGTTCTAAACCAGACTTGTGAGTCTGGGCGTTTACTTTCAGAGTTAACAAAATGATCAAGAATAGACGTTTTGCCCTGGCCAGTGCGGTTGGGTTGGAGCATTGTCAGGTACATTAAAAGGTAGCAGGTTCCATTCCTGGTCAGGGCATATACGCAGGTTGTGGCTATCCTGGTTGGGCGGTGTGGAAGGCAAACGATTAATGTTTCTATTAAAATCAATTAAACAAGAATAGATGTCTTGCTAAACTGTTCATGAAAGGATTTTGCGAACTCTGGCAATCTAAAGCAGTGAAGAGCCCTGGTAGGTTGGGTCGGCCTGTGGACTGAAATATACTAAAAATATGTATATATTAAAAACAAACAAACAAACACAAAGCCAACCTTTGTGCTCCTTCCCGTTCTAGCCTACAGTAGGCACCTCCTGTAGGTGCAGCAAGCAATCCATTCAACACGCCCAGGCCCCGAGCAGCCGGTGCTGGGAACCACCACGCGGGGACCCGCCTCCCTGCTCTCCTCGCTCTGCTTCCGCGATCAGGTTCTGCTTCCGGGCGAGGGCACGCTTTGCCACAGGAAGTGACGACAGCCGGTGGGTCAGCGGGGTAGGGCTGTCTCTTCCTCTCCACGCGGTGGACGAGCTCGGCTGGCCTACACAGCTCGTGCTGAACGATGCCGGGGAAACTCCTTAGTGACGCGGATCTGGAGTCGGACGCGGCCATGGGAAAAGGGGAGATGCCGAGGAAAAGTGAGAAGGTACCGCCGGGGGCGGCAGGACCCCCGCCGGGGTGCGGGAGAGGACGGGTACGCCGGCCGGGAGCGCGGCGCGGACCCGGCTTGTCAGGAGACCCGCGTGGGCCCCGGCCAAGGGGCGCCGGAGAGTGGCGTTTTCCGCGTTTTCCGCGGGCGGTGGGCGCGCGGCCGCGCTGCGGAGCTCTGGCCCAGGCCGGACGGATCGGGAGTGCGGGGGGCCCGGCGTCCCACGTGGCCCCGAACCTGGGCGCCCGGTGCCCAGCGTGGAAGGTTAGGCCCCACGTTTTGGCTCCCGCCAGGGCGTGCGCGGAGGGAATTGTTAGGTCTGGCCCAGGTAGGGGCTGACGCTTTCCACGAGCGAGAAGGGAACGCACCTGCACACGTGGGCGGCGTCGGCGGGGCCGCTCTTCCCCTAGGGGAGGTGCAGTTCCCCGGAAGGCGGCCCGCAGGAACTGCAGCCCGTGGTTCCTCTGAGTGTTCATTGACCAGATCGCCGCTGGGACCAGAGCCCGGTGTGGTGCTAACTGCGCGCCGTAGTTTTGAGAGAGGCCGGCAGATGCATTTCTCCGGCTACCGTGACAGCTGCCTGCCCCCTTGATGTTATTGGTTTAGGTAGTGAGTGGATGGTGACCGAGTCTGTTCTGCGGTAAGGTCCGTGGGAACAAAGATTGTCCCAGAGCTTGTATTGCAGACGACGTGGATCTTTCTCGCAGTTTCCGGGTCTTTTTGGTGGGGAGCTTTTACAACAGCGGTGTTCTGGCCGGGAGGAAGCCAGCCGCGGGAGCACAGACGCGCCTCGCCGCGGGGAGGACGCTGCACTGCTGTACCTCACTGCCTCAGTGATCGCGTCCCGCCGTGGGCCGCTCACATTAGGAGCGACATGACCAAACTCCGTTATATTCCAGAGGAGACCACGGGGACCAGTGGGAAATCCACTCTGATTTGGTAGAACCAAGGCTACTTATTTTATACAGAACTGCAGTCGTGGAGGGAGGGCTGGGGAATCGGCTGTTTTCCAGATGTCTGAAGGACGGTCACGTTGGAAGGATTACCCTCATCCAGGATTTGAGAGCAGAGGCCACACCTGAGGTTTTAGGGAGGCAGGTTTCAGCTCGGTACTTCTGGGATTGTGCGGGGGGCTCTGTCGGAGAGGTTTTAACAGGCTACAACAGCTGTCTAATTGTGTTCAATACTATTAAGTAATTAAGGTTTCAGTATTAAGAAACGTTGGAGAAGGTCAGACATATTAGGTAGGAGCCATAGTCTGATTTGGTTTTGAGGTTTCACTCATTCTAGGCCTTGTAACTTGTGCTTCACCCCCGCATCTTCTTTTAAATTAGGTTCATCTTTTTTACACATGGGGGGGGGGTGTGTGATATAGATTGTGAGTTTTTATAGCTTTTTGGTTCATGAAGTCTCTGTAAATTCATTTGAAGCAGGCAAGGCAGATGTTATGAATCCTTGTTTTTACCTGTACATGAATTCTAGGAAAGAAGAGTTTGTATTTTACCCATGGATATATATGACTATTACATTTACCAGAATTAAACTGTACTTTACTTGGTCACTTGCTATAGTGTATTTAGTTTAGAGCCGTGGGAGCATCCCATGAGCCACCCCAAATACTTCGTGAAAATTTGATTTTACAACTTGTTTGACCAACATGAATTGAGTAGTTTGTAAGAAGCATTCTCTTCCATGCTAATGAATTTATTGCTCTATATGTATCTCCATATAGCTAATAGTACTAGAAAGCAAACTTTGATTTTTGCCTTACTGCAAGGAGGAAGTACAAATGTTGAAAAATGCCCTCAAATTGTGTTCTTCATAATTGTGTAATCTTGGAGTAATCCTGAATTGATGTATCAGATCCTTTGTGCAGTGTTTGTATTTTCTTTATTGATTTTTTTTTTTTTTTTTTAGAAAAGTAGAAAAGAGAAGCTAAAATCTAATAAGACTGAAGAGGCAACAGAAGAAAAGGAAGAAGCTCTTTCCCCCAAAGCTAAAAAAGTTAAAAAGAAAGCAGAGCCTTCTGAGGTTGACATGAATTCTCCTAAATCCAAAAAGGCAAAAAAGAATGAGGAGCCATCTCAAGATGAAGTTAAATCCAAAAAGACAAAAAAGAACGAGGAGCCATCGCAAGATGAAGTTAAATCCAAAAAGGCAAAAAAGAACGAGGAGCTATCTCAAGATGTGATTTCTCCTAAAATCAAAAGTGCAAAAAAAACAAAGGAGCCCGAGGAAAAGAAAGTTTCCTCTAAAACCAAAAAAGTAAAAAAAAATGAGGAGCCTTCTGAAGAAATGGGTGCTCCTAAGCCTAAGAAGATGAAGAAAGAAAAGGAAACGAATGGAGAAATTGGGGAGAAAAGCCCCAAACTACAGAATGGATTCTCTCATTCTGGACTTGACTCTGACTCCAGTGAAGCGGCCAGTGAAGAAAGTAACAGTGAGTTGGAGCAGGTACGATTTAGATATGTATCATTTCAGATAAATAAGTAGGTAATTCCTACATACTTAATAATGGGAGGAAATTTGATTTGTTAGCCCTTCATAGGTCTCGTTGAGCCTAGAGTCAGAATGCCTTCTTGCAAGTAGGGGGAAGATCTATTGAAGTTTGGGGGAAAATCTCTCTGGCTGCCCTTAGCTTATTTACAAGTCAGAAATCAACAGGAGGGATGTAGTCATGCTAATAGGCAAGCCCTCGCTTAGTTAGGGGTTTCACCAAATCCCTAAGTAGGATTGTAAGTCTCTGGTTAGGCTATTAACTAACTTGAGTTGAACAGGATGATTAAATATCTGCTTGGAAGCTAATTCTGATAGCTTTCAGAATCTGTCAGGAAAGAAAAATCCTAATTTAATAAACAATTTTGTGTTTTAGGTCATGGTCAACATTTAAGATTTTTTTTTGATTATTAAAAGATAATATGTGGTCTAGAGAATTTAGGAAATATAGAAATTTATTTTTAAAAGTTTCTTTAGGATTTCTGCATTCAGTAATTCAGTGAATATCACTTTTCAGCTACAGAAGTAACCTGTTGATTTTGGTATTTCCTTGCTGTACTTTATATATGGAATTACTTTTTAATCAGATTAGATTTTACTATATTCAATATTGTATCCAGACTTTTCCACTTTTATGTAAGCATTTTCCCCACTTGTTAAATATTTAATTTAATTATTTATTGTTAAGAAAAATATGAAATATTCTTAATGGTCAAATAATCCATCACTTAAATTTTAGAAATTCACATAATTATTGGGCATTTACCCAATTTGTTGGGCAATCAGATTTTTACTATCAGTGTCTCTATTTGGTCCTTATTTTCTGTGCATGCCTGAGAGATGCTGCTGTGGAAAAGGGCTAAGACCTGTGCAACCGTAGAGTTGTTTGGAATGGCTATGGAATAGTTCTTAGTTGAGACTGATCCTGCCTTCACTAGCCATACATAGTATATGCATGGTATATATTTGCTACAGATTTTTCTTCTAGGGTTTTATAGATTATTTCCTTTTTAGACCTTCATTTACCCATAAGGTTTTGTGTCTTTTGGGTTGATTGAGAAAGGTATGTTAGAATAGGTTCTTTGATTTCTTTCTCAGAAGGCTTCTCTGTATTAACCTGTAGGGATAAAGTTACTGATTTCTTTCTGTGGCCCTTTACTTGATAGGAAATACCTGTGGAACAAAAAGAAGGTGCTTTCTCTAATTTCCCCATATCTGAAGAAACTATTAAACTTCTCAAAGGTAATATTCTTAGAATATTGTATACATTAGAACATATTATTTGGAAGCACTCCACTGTATTTGTAGAGAGGAACTAGGATGTGTTCTTATATGCAGCCATATAATGGAGTAGATCTATATATTCAATGTAGCACTACACTAATGATGGCCTTTGTTGACTCTTAAACAGGTGGTTAACATTTATTCAGAAATGTAGTGACTGATAGTGCTGCTGCAATTAAATAGTTGATACCATGTTAATATTTTCTTTTTTTTAACCTCTTCCATTTTTTGAGGTATCTGTAGGTTAATGATACCAGACTGGCTTAGAATTCATCTTAGCAGTGTGCCTGTGAATGAGCCAGGTGGTCACAGATGCCCAGCTAGGTGTTTTCTGAACCAGGTGTTTCACAGTCTGGACTTGGACGACTGTAAAGCATCTGATTCTCACCTGTGGATGACATTTCATGACAAGTAACTTAAACTCTTAAAGTAATAAATATTTATTGTAATTTAGTGCTTTAAAGTATGTTGATATTTTTCAGTCTGGTAGGTTCTTCACCAGCAGATATCTGAACCTGATGTTCTAAGTGTTGAGAGGTATAATTCCTTCTCCTGTATAGCTGATATTTTAAGAACTGCAATGTCAGATAACACTGTTAATTTGTTTACAGCCCGTGGGGTGACCTTCCTGTTTCCTATACAAGCAAAAACATTTCACCATGTGTATAGTGGAAAAGATTTAATTGCACAGGCGCGGACAGGAACTGGGAAGACTTTCTCCTTTGCCATCCCTTTGATTGAGAAGCTTCTGGGGGAACTGCATGACCGGAAGAGAGGCCGGGCCCCTCAGGTAACTCAGGGGCTCCAAATTCACGCAGCAAACATCTCTTGGGCATTGTTTACAACCCTATTGTTTTGTATTGGGTTCTCCTTAAAGCCTTTTTTGGGTATTTACTGATCTATCTGCAAGTAAACCTGGATAATTCTTTTAAAGTGTTGGCCACACCCGTGGCCAGGCAGGTCAGTTGATTGGAACATCATCCCAATACACCAAGGTTGCAAGTTAGATCTCTGGTCAGGTCACATAAAAGCAGAAACCACTGAAGGCATATACTATAAATGAAACAATCCCTAATCCTCTCTTCCCCCTTTCTCTGTCTCCTTCCCCAACTCTCCCTTTCTCCCTTCCTCTCTCTTTCTAAAATCAATTAAAAAAATCTTTTTATAGTGTTGGCCACAAATCCTATATATTTAAATATTGTAATCCATCCCATGGTTGTGACCATTTGTATTATTTATTAATGTTCACAATGTTTCTTTCAAGGTATTAGATTGTCCCTAGGGCTCATGGGTTTGGTCAAGTGTCTATCATTCTTTTTAAAAAAATATTTTTATTGATTTTTTACAGGAAGGAAGGGAAAGGGATAGAGTTAGAAGTATTGATGAGAGAGAAACATCAGTCAGCTGCCTCCTGCACACCTCCTACTGGGGATGCACCCACAACCAAGGTACATGCCCTTGGCCAGAATCAAACCCAGCACCTTTCAGTCAGCAGGCTGACGCTCTATCCACTGAGTCAAACCGGTTTTGGCAAGTGTCTATCATTTTTACTTGAAATGGAGAAAGCATTTAGTTATTTATTTGTTTGTTTGTTTATTTATAAGGACACGAGCATTTTTATTTATTGATTGATTTTAGGGAGAGCTATATATATAGACAGAAACATCTATTTGTTGTTCCACTTATTTATGTATTCATTGTTTGATTATTATACATGCCCTGACTGGGATTGAACCCACAACCTTGGCATATCAGAATGATGCTCTAAGCAACTGACCTACCTGACCAGGGCGAGAAACATTTTTTTAAAAAAATATGTTTTATTGATTTGTTTACAGAGAGGAAGGGAGAGGGATCGAGTCAGAAACATCGATGAGAGAAAAACATCAATTATTTGCCTCCTGCATGCCCCCTACTGGGGATGTGCCCACAACCAAGGTACATGCCCTTAACCAGAATCGAACCTGGGACCTTTCAGTCCGCAGGCTGACTGCTCTATCCACTGAGCCAAACTGGTTTTGGCACGAGAAACATTTTTAGTAGCGATGCATGAATGGAAAGAGAGACACTCAGAGGTGAAGAGGCCAGCCTCCTAACTTCTCTAAAATGCCTGTGGTATCACACTCGCTGGAGGTTCTTGTACCTGAATTTCTGGCTCCACTTCACTTGTTTACTGTTTTTTTGTGACCGTGCTTCCACCTTATTAATTCATTTGTTTACTGCTGTAACAAATGCAGCAGTAAATGAATTATTCTGGCACATAGTGGGTATTCAGTAAGTACCTGTTGGATGAATGTATTAGGTGGTTGTTTTTAAATCCTGTTTGTGTCAGGTTGTTACCTTACTGGGATCTGTAGTGGTTTCCTGTTGTGTGTCCTGCTGGATCAAAGTCAGACTGCTCCAGGGTTCAAAGCCCCTCATCTTGTTGACACTGCCTTAGGTTCATTGATTTTTAGAGAGTGGAAAATAGAGGGGAAAGCCAGAGAGAAACATTTATGTGAGAGAAGCACATCGTTTGGTTGTCTTTTGCATGAGCCTTGACAAGGGCCCAGGCTAGGGAGGAGCTTGCAACCACAGTACATGTCCTTGACTAAAATTGAACCTGCGACCCTTTGGTCTGCAGGCCGATGCTCTATCCATTGAGCGAAACCAGCAATGGCTGGAGCCTGACTCTTAATTTAAATCCAGGCTTGGCCTCCTCTTCACCTTTGATTTTAGGTATCATTGTAGGTATTATAATACAATTGTATGATATAATTGTAGGTATAGGTCATACCATGTGAGAATTAAATGAGAATATTGCATATTAAGCATTTAGTAGAGCCTGAAACACAGTAAAAACACAAATATTAGCTAATGTTATTAGCAGTGTTACTCCTTGCTCAAGTTGTTCCTTTCCTGGCATGCTGTTCTTTATAAGTACCAGCAGCTCCATGAACATTGCCCCAGTGGCTCCACCTGCTCCATGCAGCACTCTTGGAGCACCGTACCTTTGGAACCACTTTTCTTCTGTTTGGGGAGATCACAGTGTTTTTTTTTCTGAATCGGTTTGTCAGAAACTACATTATCCTTCCATACACACAGCACTTACAAAGCACAGATGTTTTGAAAATACTTGTTACAAATTAAATTTACTTTTTTCTTTTCAGGTACTGGTCCTTACACCCACAAGGGAATTGGCAAATCAAGTAAGCAGAGACTTCAGCGACATCACAAAAAAGTTGTCAGTGGCTTGTTTTTATGGTGGAACTCCCTATGGAGGTCAAAGTAAGTAAATTCAAAAGTGAGGAAAGGAAAATGCCATTCCCCGTTAGATCCAACCTTGACATCTGGCTTTACCTGGTTCAATTATCTGGTGGTTTCCTATGTTATTATTGTTTAAAGTTGGTTAATAACATGGTCCTGCCTGATGATGTGTCCAATCTTGTGTGTCCTTCTTAGAACTTTTGTATTATCTATGTTTATCTAAAGGCTGTAAAGGTATCTTACTGAGCCCTAAGGACAAGAGTCCAGTTGGGCCCTTGGAAATAGAAACTAGGAATTGAAGATTACTTCCAGCCTCTCCTCCCCCCGCTTTTTTATAATAGGTTTTATTGTTGTTGTTTTGTTTGTTTGTTTTTTTAGAGAGGGAGCGGGATAGAGAGATAGAAATATGGATGAGAGAAAAGCATCATTGATCAGTTGCCTCCTGTATAGCCCCCACAGGGGATGGAGCCCACACCCCGGGCATGTACTCTGATTTAGAATCGAACCCACCACCCTTCTAAGGGCCGATACTCCAGCCACTGAGCAAACTAGTCAGGGCATGTCTTGGTATCTTTATCTCCATTCCTTAGCACTTATAGTTGGTAAAAATTTTAGAGTAAAAATATTTGTGATTGGTACCCCAATCTAATAAAAGGACTTAAAAACCTAACAAAGCTTTATGTTCTCTATAGTTGAACGTATGCGGAATGGGATTGACATCCTAGTTGGGACGCCAGGTCGAATCAAAGACCACCTACAGAATGGCAAGCTAGAGCTCACCAAACTTAAGCATGTTGTCCTGGATGAAGTGGACCAGATGCTGGATATGGGGTTTGCTGATCAAGTAGAAGAGATTTTAAGTGTGGCATACAAGAAAGGTAAACTCCAAGTTCAAGGAATTGATAAAAGGGATAAGAAGAGTAGTGATTAAGTAGTTTTCTAAGAGTTAAATGAAGCTTTAGGAAATTGGGAGGTGACTTGTTTTATTCAGGAAAACTTGAATTAAAAGCAATTCATGATTTATCAGATATGGGAGAAATTTGAGAAAGTAAAGAGGAGAATTTCATATCTACGTTTGGTATACTTGATTTGTGGTGCATTTCTTCCTGACTTTGTGCTAGTGTATGTAAGTAGGTGTGTGTGCATTAAAATAACCTTACTGTGCATATACAAATTTGACATAATCTATGAAGTGGTTGTGCTGTGATTTAATTCCATCTATGTGCTTTAATTTTTAGATAATATAAATTATTCTGCTTACAAACAAACATTTTTTTTGTGTACAGATAGCTTCTTTTCACACCATAGTGTTTGGAATTAGGGTTTTTTTGTTTTTTTTTAGCATAGATTTCCAGAAGTGAGATTACTGAGTTGAATGGTATGAATGTTCATGCTCCTCAATAGTCATCATCAACTTGCTCTCAAAGAGGGTTCTTTGAGCTTACACTACCATTTGAAATATATGAACGTGCAATGAATTGGTGTCATGTGTTTGTTTGTTTTTAATCTTTATTGTTGAAAGCATTACATATGTTCTCTCCTCTTTCCCCCCATTAACCTCTTTTATTCTGCCCCATATCCCACTCCAGGATGTTTTTCACTTGGTAGGATTTGTTATAATGGACAGAGTTTCCTTGTGGTTCATAAAGGCCAATGGTCAGAAAACAAATAAGTTTCAAGTTCTTTTGCTATTTCAAGGATTTTATATATA
Source organism: Lasiurus borealis (assembly GCA_004026805.1). Lineage (NCBI taxonomy): Eukaryota > Metazoa > Chordata > Mammalia > Chiroptera > Vespertilionidae > Lasiurus > Lasiurus borealis. Next base: position 69,410 of record PVJN01003238.1, read on the forward strand.
TATATAAAAATATGTATATTTAAGTATATATATTTAATTATTTCAGAGAGGAAGGGAAAAGGAGAGAGAGATAGAAACATAAATGATGAGAATCATTGATTGGCTGTCTTCTGCATGCCCTCTTCTGGGGATTGAGCCCGCAACCCGGGCATGTGCCCTTGACCGGAATTGAACCTGGGACCCTTCAGTTCACAGGCCAGTGTTCTTTCCACTGAGCCACACCAGCTGGGGCTATTTCAGAGATTCTTTACGTAAATCATTTAGGCAGGATTTGCCTATTGATAACCTGTGTCTCTCATTTTTATGTCTTAATACCTGGCGTGGCCTAGTGGTTGCTGTAGTGTTAATGGAGCCTAGAAGAATTGGATTAGGTGGGTGGAATACTATGTAGGCTTGTTTGAGTTATTCATACAACTTTTTTACCCCCAAAGATTCAGAAGACAATCCCCAGACACTGCTTTTTTCTGCAACTTGCCCTCATTGGGTATATAATGTTGCTAAGAAATACATGAAGCCTACATATGAACAGGTGGACCTGATTGGTAAAAGGACTCAGAAAACAGCAATAACTGTGGAGGTAAATGATTAATTTAGTTATTGGAATTATAGATCATTTTTTTCTGTCTGATTTTGATAGTTTTAAGACTGGCAAACACTAACTCTTTTTATAGATAAACACAAACCCATGTGAAAAGCCAAGTAAAGACTTATATGTGGTATCTGTGTTTTCTAAATTCATCTTCTGGTAGCTTGATTTCATAATTTTTTTGGAACCTAAATCTGTGAATTATCTCAACAGAAATTAGCCCTAGCCTTTAAACACTAGAGGGCAGAGGAGAAGTCTAGTGCTTTGTATTGAAGCTGTTTTCATCTTAGGGTCAGGCTACCTGAATTCATTTCACCCATGGAATAGACACGTAACTGATTATTGACTGCATTTTTAAGTGGATGAAGGACAAAATATAAAAATGTTTCTCTTGTTATTTGGTTTCCTGTAGGAATCTACATGGTATTTCTTTTCTTACATTTTCATGGTTACATCAGAAAGTAAAGAAGTCAGATGCTCTTTGGAGAAATGGAAGGAGCTCTCTGCTTTCATGGTTTAGTTTTTTCTCTAAACGGTGGTATAGTCTGCTCCAGGTGGGCTTACGTACTGCTTCTAGTACCTTAGTGGTGAACAGGTGATTTCAGGTTCCAGATATGTTTATGAAATTGATCTTTTCTCCCCTCTCCTTTAAGCATCTGGCTATCAAGTGCCACTGGACTCAAAGAGCAGCAGTTATTGGGGATGTGATACGAGTGTACAGTGGTTTTCACGGGCGCACTATCATCTTCTGTGAAACCAAGAAAGAAGCCCAGGAATTGTCTCAGAATTCGTCTATGAAGCAGGTTGGTCCTTCCTCTTCCTTTCCTTTAGGGAGGAGGCATCTTTTATTTTTTATATTTTGACTAGAGGCCCGATACATGAAATTCATGTAAGGGGCTTGGCCCGCTCTTGCAGCCCTGGCTTCGACTGGACAGTTGTCCAGAGGATCGTTTGGCTGTTCATATTAGCTCTTCATTATATAGGATTGATTTTAGAGAGGAAGGGTAAGAGAGAAATATCAGTGATGAGAGAGAATCATTGATTGGCTGGCTCGTGCACAACCCTTACTGAGGGTTGAGGCCACAACCTGGGCATATGCCTTGACCAGGAATCTAACTGACCTCCTAATTCACAGGTCGATGCTCAACCATTGAGCTATGCTGACTGGGCAGACAGATCATCTTTTAGTTAATAGAGTATACATGTTAGAGCTCATCTAATCTGTCTGTCTCATCTTAGAGATGAAGAAAAGATGACTTAAACCCAAGATTACACAGCTAATAGATTTGATCACTCTTATCTGGTGTTCTGTATCTTGTAAATATAGGAGGGTGTATTTGATATAATTACCAAAGATTGGAAATACTTTTGAATCTAGCCCATGTAAGGCACATGTTTTCTTTCTACTTTGTATTATTTTCAGTACAAGTAGCACCAAAATATGAACCTTTTTGACAGGCCTCATTATTGTAAAAAGTACCCATATTATTGGATCTGGATCCTTATGCTAGCTTATTTCCTTGGCAGGATGCCCAATCATTACACGGAGACATCCCACAGAAGCAAAGGGAAATCACTCTGAAAGGTTTTAGAAATGGTGATTTTGGAGTTATGGTTGCAACCAACGTTGCTGCTCGTGGATTAGATATCCCTGAGGTTGACCTGGTTATACAGAGTTCGCCACCAAAGGTAAGTGTTTTATATTTCTACTAGAGGCCCAGTGCATGAAATTTGTGCGTGCGTGTGTGTGTGTGTGTGTGTGTGTGTGTGTGTGTGTGTGTGTCCCTCAGCTTAGTCTGCACCCTATCCAATCTGGGATCCCTCTCAATACAAACTGCTGGCTCCCAACTGCTTGCCTGCCTTCCTTCAAGATCAGGCGCATGTTGGTCTTTAGACATTTCCTGTTGATAGTGCCAGCTTCTTTCGGCTGCAGAACTACCTTGTATTAATATTAAATGGTTAAAATGCTGGTTATTGGTTTGGCTCAGTGGGTAAGGTGTCGGCTTGCAGACTGAAGGGTCCCAGGTTCAATTCTGATCAAGGCTATGTACTTTGGTTGTGGGCATATCGTCAGAAGGGGTGTGCAGGAGGCAGTTGATCAATGTTTCTCTCTCACTGATGTTTTTAACTCTATCCCTCTCTCTTAAAAAATCAATTATATATATATCTATATCTATATTTTTTAATGCTGTTTTTTGGGGGGAGATTAGAACCTCTTAGGAAGGTCCCTGAAACATAATTCTCGTGGGATGGACAGTACTTGACATTAATAAAAGGGGGTCTGAAGGAGCCTGTTACTGTCATATCCCTTTACCTCCCTTCAAACTGGCAAATTCTTCAGGATTAAAGGATTCCTTCTTATAAAGGAAGTCCCGTAAGTGTGTGGCATAGGTATTGTTTAAATGAGCCTGCAGACCTGTGCTGTCGTTGAATACACTTGAAATGCACCTAGTCTGACATATGCTATAAGTGTAAAACACAAGTTGGAATGTTTTTTATTTTAAACTTTTTATTATATGCACTGGATCCTTATGCTAGCTTATTTCTTTGGCAGGATGGATTTTAAAGACAGGAGAAAAGAATGCAAAATATCTCATTTTGATAACTTGTTTTAAATAAGTAGCATAATAAAGTGATAGAACTTTTGGGTAAATTGAGTTTAAATAATATTAAAATTAACTTAACCTTTTAATTGTAACTTTTTAGTGTGGTTACTGGAAAATTACAGATAGAAAGGACATACGGTTTTATTAGACAGCACTATTTAGACAGTGCTTTGTACAGACTTGTCCCTGGGACAAGGACCATTGTTCTAGATAGAGGTTTTGAAAAACTCTTAACAGTATTTTAATATTTTAAAAATTGATTTTAGATGGAGAGAGGAAGGGGGAGAAACACCATTTGGCTGTTCTACCTATTCATGTATTCATTGGTTGCTTCATTTTTAAATATTTTTTTTCTCAGAATGCTTCATGAATGTTAAACAATTATAATGGTACACACGCATGTGCGCGCGCACACACACACGTTCTTTTATTTTACTTTATTTTATTTTTAATTTTAATCTTTATTGTTCAGATCATTACAATTGTTCCTCTTTTTCCCCTCATCTCTCTCCTCCACCTGGTTCCCACCCCATCCTCTGCTTTTACCTCCCCCACTTTGTCCTCATCCATAGATGTATGATTTTTGTCCAGTCTCTCCCTGGACCCCTCCTCACCTCTTTCCCCCTGAGAATTATCAGTCCACTCCCTTTCTATGCCCTTAATTCTATTATATTCACCAGTTTATTCTGTTCATCAGATTTTCAATTCACTTGATTTTTAGATTCACTTGTTGATAGATAGTATTTGTTGTTCATAATTTTTACCTTTACTGTTTTCTTCTTCCTCTTAAAGAGTACCTTTCAGCATTTCATATAATGTTGGTTTGGAGTTGATGAACTCCATTAGCTTTTTCTTATCTGTGAAGATCTTTATCTGCCCTTCAATTCTGAATGTTAGCTTTGCTGGATAGTGTATTCTTGGTTGTAGGTTCTTGCTATTCATCATGTTGAATATTTTTTGCCATTCTCATCTGACCTGCATCATTTCTGTTGAGAAATCAGCTGACAGTCATATGAGTGCTCCCTTGTAGGTAATTAATTGTTTTCTCTTGCTGCTTTTACTATTTTCTCTTTGTCTTTTGCTATTGGTATTTTAATTATGATGTGTCTTGGTGTAGTCCTCTTTGGATTCCTTTTATATGGGGTTCTGTGTGCTTCCTGGACTTGTAAGTCTATTTCTTTTACCAGATGTAGGAAGTTTTCAGTCATTTCTTGAAATAGTTTTCAGTATCTTGTTCTCTCTCTTCTGGCACCCCCACAATTCTGATGTTGGTACGCTTGAAGCTGTCCCAGAGGCTCCTTACATTATCTTCACATTTTTGGATTCTTTTCTCTTCTTGCTTTTCCAGTTGAGTGTTTTCTGATTATTTATATTTCAAATTTTTGACTTGATTCTTGCCTTCTGCTAGTCTGCTGTTAGGTCTCTGTTTAATTTTTTTTTTTCAGTCAGTGTATGTTTAATTTCTATTTGGTCCTTTATCATCTCTAGTTGGATCTTTTGCATCTCTAGTTGGTCCTTTTGCATCTCCTCTTGGGACTTGCTAAATTTATCCATCTTTTCTAGCATATTCTTGAAAAACATTATAAGCGTGTTTTTGAACTCTATATCCAGTCGTTTTTTTTCCTCCATTTCTTTTGTTTGTGATCCCTTCCCTTGTCTCGGCATTTTCACTATGCTGGGAGAACTTCTGTGTTGGGTTCAGCCTTATGATACTGGACTTGAAAAACCGCAAAAGCCTCTCTTGAGCTTGGGATGGGTGGAGTCTCAGGGCTTAAGGGACTGCCTTGCCTTCCAGTTGGCCCCGACCTTCATGGCCCCTGAGTCTCACGTGACTGGGTAATCGCTGGAGCAGTCCTTGTGCGCGCGCGTGCCCGCAGTGCCTCTAGACCGCTGCCTTTCCGGCTCCCCTGTGCTCCAGGAGCACACGAGTCTAGGTCCCCAGGGTTTCACCCGAAACAGCGGCTTAGTGGACTCAGAAGTGGCACAGTTGGGAGGGTCTGTCTCCCACCCACTTGAGAAAGCCAGCGGCACAATCAGCAATCTGTCCTCTGCGCAGTGCCGAGCGCCACCAGACCTCTGATCTTTTGCAACTCCCTTAAATTTCCATGCACCTCTTCCTTTTCACAGTCCAAACTCCCCCGTATGAGTTTCGGCTGGATCTGGGGTTTAGTGTCCTGATATAAGGGGTTCAATGCCTTTGAGAATTTCCGTTTCCCTCCTGCCAGAGAAAACCAGCCAGGTATTCCAGCACGCGCTCTCTTCACGAGCGCGTCTTCGTATCCCAGCCTTTTGCAGCTCCTCTGGGTCACCGTGAGCCCCTCTCCTTTCCTCTAGCTGTAGAACTTCCACTCAGCCAGCTTTCCTGTGGTTCTGGATGATGTCCGTTCTGTCTTTTAGTTGTAGTTTTGAAATTGTTGTGTGAGGCAGCAGTGTAGGTGTTTACCTATGCTGCCATCTTGGATTCTCTGTGATCTCTTCTTTAGTCTTTGCATATTTTGCTTCTTCCCTGTGTTGGTAGAGTAGCTTTGTGTGCTAGCTATCCTATGTGGCCCAGTAGCTAGCTCTGCCTCCCCAGTTACCTGAAGTAGACACTCTTGGTGCACCCCTTTGTGAACTGTGTGTACAGTTTTGTTGTAGTTAATTTTTTTTTTTTAATTTACTTTATTGGTATTTAACAGAGAGGAAGGGAGAGAGATAGAGAGTTAGAAACATCAATGAGAGAGAAACATGTATCAGTTGCCTCCTGCACACTCCCCACTCAGGATGTGCTTGCAACCAAGGTACATGCCCTTGACCAGAATTGAACCTGGGACTTATTCATCAAGCCAAACTGGCTAGGGATGTTGTGGTTAATTCTTGATTGTTGGTATCACTGTGGGGGGGATTTACCTCCAAGCCAATTGTTTGTGGGGATCAGCTGTGTCTGCGCATGTGCACTTGCCTCCAGACTTCTGCCTTGTGTGCGAGCGAGCTTCCGGAACTCTGCCTTTCAGTTCACCTGAGTTTCCGTGCGCTCTAGCAAGCCATATGAGTCTAGGTCCCCAGGATCTCGCCTGAAACTGGGGTTCATTGTAGTTGGACCTGGATTTCAGTGCTGTTGTGAGTTCTATTTTCCTCCCGCTAGAGGGAGCCAGGCACTTACCAGCAGTCAGCGCTTTGTGTGTGCACTTTTGTGAGCCCCCAAACTTCTTTCGTGGTTCCCCTAAGTTTCCATGCACTCCTTCCTTTTCACAACAGTCCAGACTCCCCCTATGAGTCTCGCCGGGAGCTGGGTTTCAGTGCAGTTGGGATTTTCTATCTCCCTCCCGTTACAGGAAGCCAGCCAGGCCCTCAGGCGCCCACTCTCTCCATGTGCGCGTCTTCGTGCCTCAGCTTTTTACAGCTCCTCTGAGTCTTCGTGAGTCCCTCTCTTTACTTCTAGTTATAGAATTTCCTCTCAGCCAGCTTTCCTGTGGTTCTGGATGGTGTCCGTTATGTCTTTTAGTTGTAGTTTTGAAATTGTGTGAGGCAGCAGCTTGGGTGTTCACCTATGCCGCCATCTTGGTTTCTCCTCCACACACACATTTTTAATTGATTTTTAGAGAGAGAGAAACATTGATCAGCTGCCTCCTGCATGCTTTCTACAGGGATCCAGCCTATAACCCGTGCATATGCCCCGACAGAATTGAACCAGCTACCTCTTGATTCATGGTTCAAAGTTCAGTAACAGCCACACAGGCCGGGCTTTTGCTTGCTTTTTATATATTTCCTGACTGGGGATTGCACCCACAACCTTGGCATGTTGGGGTTCTGCTTAACCAACTGAGCTACCTGGCCAGGGCTTTAAATTAATATTTTTTAATTGGGTTTATTGGGATGACATTAGTTTGTAAAATTTCATAGGTTTCAGGGATACAGTTCTACAGTACATCATCTGTATATTGTGTTGTATGTTCACCATTCGAGTCAAACCTCTTTCCATCACCAATTATCCTCTCTTTCCCTCTCCTCTCCCCTCCCTCTTTTCCCTCTGGTAATATTGTCTAAGAGGTTTTGTCTTTTTTTTCTCTCTCTTAATCCCTTCACCTTTTTCAGCCAGTCCCCTTCAATCTCCCCTGTGACATCTGTCAGTCTGTTCTCTGTATCTAAGAGTCTGTTTCTGTTTTGTTTGTTAGCTTATTTTGATAATACTTGAATATAAATTGAAATGGTTGTGTTACTCATGTATTTTACTTCAATAGGATGTGGAGTCCTACATTCATCGTTCTGGGCGAACAGGTAGAGCTGGAAGGACTGGGATTTGCATCTGCTTTTATCAGCACAAAGAAGAATATCAGTTAGCGCAAGTGGAGCAAAAAGCGGTAAAACTATGTTCTTAGCCTTATTCAACAAATGTTGAGTTCTAAAGTTGGCCTTTGGTTTCTTTACTCAGCTTTTATTACCTTGAAATTAGTTGTATTTCCAGTGTGTGGTCATGAGTCAAAGTTTGTTAGATACGTATTTTATACATTAATCTATAATATAAGGCCCATTTTGAAATAACTTTGCATTTGAAAACAGTGGTTTTGTTTTCATATTAAATAATTATAATGCGTGTTTTATGTCAGAAAGGCAGTTTTTAGACAATGAGAACACATCAGAAATATTTAAGGATAGATTAGGGAGTTGTAGGAGTGCTTCTGTGTGGAAATTGGTACTTCCTTCTCCGGGGTGGATTGCTCTTAATTTCTCACTTACAAAGAAATAGTAGTTGGGGTGGAGACTGACAGTGTCGAAAGCAGGCAAACGCTGCCTGGCAGTTGATCGTGGTTGCATGTGATACAATGGGATGAGGCAGCTTTCATCTCTGGTCTTTCCCAAAAACCCATGACCCCTGTCTAAGCATGTGAAAAATATCAGCTAGCCAAATTGAGGGACAGTCTGCAAAATACCTGGTTAATACTTAAAACTGTCCAGGTCATGTACAACAAGGAAACATAAACTGCCATGGATCAGAGGAGACTAAAAAGACATGACAATTTGATGTGATGTAGTTTCCTGGATTGGATATGGGAACAGGGAAAGAATATTAATAGAAAAGTAGTGAAATTCTAATGAACTCTGGATTTAATAATAAAGCAGCAATTGAGTTTCTTAGTTGGGATAAATGTACCACAGTAATAACAATAAGAAAACTTGGTGCATGGTATATAGGAACTCTTTGTATATCTAAAACCATTCTCAAAAAGTTTTTCTTATGAATATGTAATATGTTGGTAAATATAAAAGATGAGAGGATTACTTATTTCAAAGGCCATGTGTGTATTAAACTATAGTTCACTTTCTTGTAGGGAATTAAATTTAAACGAATAGGTGTTCCTTCTGCAACAGAGATAATAAAAGCTTCCAGCAAAGATGCCATCAGGTATGTTTCCTGTCACTGCTGTGGAGATTGAGCTCAAAACTTGGGTGTGTGCCTGACCAAGGAATTGAACCAGCAACCTCTCAGTGCACAGGACAGTGCTCAACCATTGAGCCACACCCGCCAATGTTTGTGGCATGCTTTTTAAAAAATAGACAGGGGGCGCTGGCTGGTGTGGCTCAGTTGGTTAGAGAATCATCCCAGATCGCAGGTTCAAATACGGGAGGCAACTGATGTTTCTCTCTTCCTCTCTCTAAAATCAATAAAAAACATAAGCTATGGCCATTGTGGCTCAGTTGGTTGGATCGTATCTCGTATACCAAGAGGTATGTTAGGTTCAGTTTCTGGTTAGGGCTTGTGCAGAAGGCAGCTGATCAATGTATCTTCTCCCTGAAATCAATAAAAAAAAATAGACAAGAGGAGTTCATGATGAAGAAAAATGCTAGATATTAACACATTAATAGCTTGGGAAAGTTCTGCAAATTAAAATAATTTAATCAGCATTTTTCAAACGTATTTTTAGCATGTCTTTAAACATTCTGCAAAAAGGGTTTCTTACAACACCAGTTTAGGAAATTTGGGGTGAGATGATCAGGAAGGAGAAAAGACACCAAGATGGTGATGGTGGTGTGTGGGAGATGGGCTTGAGTGGGGCAGGCCTGCCAGATGAGGCTGCCTCATGTAGCCCATTCGTCCTGTGGATGATCTCTTCCAAATTTGAGATGTGACATTAATTATCACCAAGATAGATGTATAGTCTCATAAAGGCATGTATCATTTTTAACTTGATTTGAGAGTCTTTTTTTCCTTTTATTTCAGAATGGAAATAGTTGGAGTATTTTCTGATTCTAAAAATAACACATCCTTTATTGATACACATTTTAAAATTGTTAATTTTTCCCCATAACACTGTGATAAACATCTGAATATCTTATTACTTTCTTAGGATAAGACATTTTGTTTTGGTGATTAGCACTAGATAAAATCAAAGGAATGAATTTATTACCACAGAAATGTGATAATTACATACTTTGCATTAAAATGATGTGTTAAACATATGAAAGATCTCATTAGAAAGTTACTGATTTAGCGTGGCTGGTGTTACACAGTGGTTTTAGCATTGACCTGTGAACCAGGGGGTCACATTTTGATTCCTGGTCAGGGCTCATGCATGGGTTTCGGGCTGGATCCCCCAGTATGAGGCTTGCAGGAAGTAGCTAGCTGATTGATGTTTCTTTCTCATCGATGTTTCTACCTCTATCCCTCTCTTTAAAATCAGTAACACACACACACACACACACACACATATATATATAACATATATATATAAAAAGAAAGTTACTTGAGACGTTGTTGTCTTGAAAATGAAATCTGTCAGGCGGGTAGAGGGTGTTAATGGGGGAAAAAGGGAGACATTTGTAATATTTTTGACAATAAAGATACAGTAAGAAATCTGTCCACTTCTATCCTTCTAATGAATATATTTTCAATCAATCAAACTGTAGGTTTTTGGATTCTGTTCCTCCCACTGCTATTAGTCACTTTAAGCAGTCAGCAGAGAAACTGATAGAGGAGAAAGGAGCCGTGGAAGCCCTGGCGGCAGCACTGGCCCATATTTCAGGTGCCACATCTGTAGACCAGCGCTCCTTGATCAACTCAGAGGCGGTAAGGGTCCCTGTCAAATATTGGGCGTTTGGGTGGGATTTGAAAGTGTTCCTGTTCCATTGAAACATCCCAATTATTTCATTGCTTCTCGATCTTTTGGCTAAGATCCAGTATAAACTTTCTAATTGTTTCAACTTTTTACTTATTTTTCAATTACAGTTAACATTCAATTTATATTAGTTTCAGATGTACAGCATAGTAGTTAAACAATCAACATACTTCACATATTATTCCCCCTAGTAAATTCAAATACCCATCTGGTATCATACATAGTTATTACAGTGTTATTGAACTACCCCAATTGTTTTAACTTTTGCTTGAAGGCAGATGTATATAAACAAATCCATCCAGACATAAAGTAGATTAGTGGTTGCCAGTGTCCCTGAAAAAGGAGGAAATGGCAGTGACTGCTAATGGGCATAGGGATTCTTTATAGAGTGATGAAATGTTCTGGCATTTTAGATAGTGTTAATGTTGTGAACTTACTAAATACCCCTGAATGGTATGCTTTAAAATGGTGAGTTTTGTGGTTATGTGAATTATATCTTAAAAATTTAAATTCCTAAAATATACACATAATTGTACATAATACATTTGTCCAGCATACCTAGAAACTTTAGAAGGTATATGCTTCTCGATTTTCTTTTTAAAATGTTGAGGTAATTATAGGTTCACAGGTTGTTGTAAGAGATAATATAGTGAGATCCTGTATACTTTGCCTAGTTTCCCCCAGTGTTAACAATTTACAAAACTCTAGTACCACAATGGGGTTACTGACTTCGGTACAATCCAACAATCTTATTCAGAGTTTCTCAGTTTTACCATACTTATTTGTATGGTTGGTGGGAGGTGGAAGGCGATATATCCTTTTAGGGAGAACTTTTCCGGAAATATTTTAGAAACATGAGGGCAGGTGTTCATCAGTTAGGTTTAATTTTGTTCCCCTTTCTTCCAAAGGGCTTTGTGACCATGATCTTGAAGTGCTCAATTGAAATGCCAAACATTAGTTATGCTTGGAAAGAACTTAAAGAGCAACTGGGTGAGGATATTGATTCCAAAGTGAAGGGAATGGTCTTTCTCAAAGGAAAGGAGGTAAGGAAGACTGGGACCTCTGTTGTGGCCTTGTTTGGTTCACGGCTTTATGTGGCAATAACGCACTGTATGGGGTTTTTCCTTATTCTTGGGGATGCTGCATATTTTCACTATTTTTCTCTGGGCAGTGCCATCTATGACCCTTAGTTCCATTTAGTCACAGACAAATTACCCATCTGTATCTATCCTGAACACCTGCCTCCAGTGCTGGACTTCAAGATCCAGCTGCTTCTCTGACAGCTCCATTAAGATGGAGTTTATTATTAAGCAAGTTAAAACAAATATTTAAAATTGAATTCTTTAATTCACATTCAAAATTTAAAATCTTGCCTCCATGATTGGTGTTCTTTCTTCTGAGTCCTGCTCTCAGTTAATGACACCGATCAGCACAGCAATTCTCAAATATTTTGGTCTCATGATCCCTTTACATTCTTAATAAATGTTGGGGACACCCATTTGTTCATATGGGTTATATCTAGTGCTATTTTCCATATTAAAACTGGGACTCTGAAACAAGAATATCATGTCAGTTAGTCATCAGAGCAACATCATCACATATCATGTGGGGTCTGGGAAACTACCCTTGTGAAAGAATGAGGGTGAAAAGTAATTCAAGTATCCATCTGGCATCATACATAATCATTACAATGTGTGAAAAAGGCAGATAACATTTCAGTATTCTTATGAAAATAATTTTGACTTTGTGGCACCCCCTAAAGATCTCAGGTTTCCAGGGGCACATGGACTATACTTAGCCTGGGAAATCAAATGAAGTTTGTTTTCAACTCATTTCATGTCTGACCATGTTGGTTATCTCTAACTCCACATAATGTGTGGGCTCAAGTCCCAACTTTCCCATGGAGGATAAGTTAATGAGCTGGCTCCTGCCCCCCTTATCAACTTAGTCTCTGCCTCCTCACCACCAGCACACTCCTCTACTCCAGCAATGCTAATACACCTTGTCTTTTCTCATCCTACATGTATGCCAAACCTACTGTTTATAATATTTCTTTCAAAGACTGTTTTCTAGTTCTCCCTATACCCAGTGAGAGCCTGTCATTGAATACTTAGTAAACATGTAAGTGAACATTCCCACAAATGGCAAAATCCATCAGTACCTGATGCCACCTGTGTTTATAAGTGTGTAAATTGTTGGGTAGAAGGGCTGTTCCTTATAAAATGTTGGAATTACAAACAACCAGTGGGGAGGGATGCCTGTGTCAGTTTTGGGGTAGTTTGAATATAGTATTAGAAAAGGGTGCCAAGACACAGGACTTAATTGGAGGTAATGTCTGCTTATTATCAAATATAGTGTCCTGTATTTAATTTTTTTAGAAAACTTCATAGGAGGCTGAATTATAAAAAATTAGATTAACCTCACGTCATTTATTTTTCTGCTTTTAGGCCATCTTGAATAGTTAACACTCTTTCTGATAAAAGGCAGTGTATTTCAGTGGTTTTAGACTAGAGGTTTTAAAGCCATACTGACCAGAGTTGTCAGACCTACTCTATTTACCAGCTGTGGGGCCCTAGACCAAGTCAGTTAGCCTATCCAGTCTTCTGTTTCCTCAGCCATAAATGTGGCTAATAGTTACTTGAGGATGTATTAGCCACAGTGCATTAGCCAAGAATGATCTCTACTCAGTTCTAAATAGTTTTTGAGATACACACACACACACATACACACATTCTGAGTGGCCAGATTATTATGACCTCTGAATGCATAATAATCTGGCCACTCAGTGTGTATCCTTCTATATAATAAAAGGCTAATATGCAAATTTCCCTCGACAAGGAGTTTGACCAGCAGATAGGCCAGCCAACTGTCTATACCCTCTCCCTGGCCAGGCTGGCCGGACCCCACCCATGCATGAATTCATGCACCAGCTCCTCCCCACCCACCTCCCCCCCATACACACATACACTCTCTGAGTGTCTAGACTATTATGCGTTCAGAGGTCATAATAATCTGGCCACTAAAATTAATACTTTTTTTTTTTGGCTCAATAATGACACATTTATTACTTTCCATGGCTTTATTTCTGTGGACACTTATAAGAAAAAAGTCTAGTACACTCCAAACTATGCATTTAAAATTTTTTTCAAGCATTTAAAATTCCTTACTTAGGTACATAATATTTATCCCTTCCACAGTTTTCCTTTCCATTATTATTTAGTAACAAAGAAGAAATATGAAAAGTTATAAAGAGATAATAAAAATGAAAATGATACAAGCATTTGAGAATATTATTGATGGGCAAGAAAAGAGGCCATTTATAAACAGCATTTGCTGGTTATGCAATTTTTAAATATCTTAATGCGAAATTCTTTTTTAATAAAACAATACCTGGCCATTTGGTGTATTACTTAATGTGCATTCTATAATTCAGGTAATAGCCTGGATTAATTGCATTTGTTTTGGTTTTTAGGGTGTTTGCTTTGATGTCCGTACTGAAGCAGTCACAGAAATACAGGTATTCTTCTTCTTGGATTTTGAAGTTAACACTTCTAAATTGTAGAATGTTTGTTATTGAAAATATAGAATAATAGGAAGGAAACAACAGTTCTAGGCCCTTCACTAAAAGACAGTTAAGAATTTTAGGATTTTTCTCTCCTAACATTTTATTTTGATACATTGTCTTGGTCAGCTTGCCTGTTTTCTATGGAGTATATCCAGACTCCTCTTCTCCCCATATACATTATATGAGGTTTACATAAACACTTTTTAATTGTTATATCTTTATTCACTACTGCTGTGAAAAATGTTTGTGCAAGATATATTTATGTTTTACTGCCTGACAGCTTTGGATATCTATAGTAATTGAATTGAATAAATGATACTGTGATGATGTTTTACTATAAGGCTACTTCTTTCTTTTTAAAAAAAATATATTTTTATTGATTTCAGAGAGAAAGGAGGGAGAGGATGATAAAAACATAAATGTTTGAATTATTGATCAGCTGTCTCCTGCATGTCCCCTACTGAGGATCAAGCCCACAACCTGGGCATGTGCCTTGACCAGGCGTCGAACCATTACCTCCTGGTTCTTAGGTTGATGCTCAATCTCTGAGCCTTGCTGGCCAGGCTATGAGGGTACTTTTTATATTGAAAGTTATTTTTCTATCCTCAGTGACTCCGGCGTTTGGGCCATGAAGGTTAGTTTTTTTTGACCAGTGACTTTTTAAGCACTTAGGTTATCAGTCTAGTTTTTCTTTTTGAGAAAGGGCAAAAAATGTCTTTCTTATGTCTTTTTAAACCAAATTCAGTAAAAATAAAAGAGGAAAAAACAAAAGCATCTCTTAACAGGAAAAATGGCATGATTCCCGGCGCTGGCAACTCTCTGTGGCCACGGAGCAACCAGAGCTGGAAGGACCACGGGAAGGATTCCGAAGCTTCAGGGGACAGCGGGAAGGCAATCGAGGCTTTAGGGGACAGCGGGAAGGAAGCAGAAACTTCAGGGGACAGCGGGACGGAAATAGAAACTTCAGAGGACAGCGATCAGGAGGTGGCAACAGAAACAACAGATTCCAAAACAAAGGCCAGAAACGGAATTTTAGAAAAGCATTCGGTCAGTAATTGAAGTAGACGATTTATATGGCAAAACAGAACTATGTTTGACAACAGGGAACTGACCTTTTTTTTTCCAATACAAAGTTTAAAATACTTTGTGTTTCCTTCCTGACTACTTGCCCTGGCCCATCTCTTCCAGAGAGATAAGCTTCATTTAAATCACTTTATCTGATGATTTATAATTTATAATTTTATTGTCACTTCTATATCAGTTTTTCCTTTTGAAAAGGTATATGAATTCATTGCATTTTTCTTCTAATGCATTTTTATATAAGATAAAGTTAAGTATGTATCTGCCTATACTTTTAAGTTGACCAGTCTTTATACTTAAAAGTATATCTGAATATTCAGTATTCTTCCCTAAGTACCTATGCAGAATGCAGCAATCTCTGAGAAGCACTTTGTTCTGTAATTAGCATTCCTCAGCCACTTCCTAATGATTCCTCGTGGGATCCTATAGCACGTCTTCTGAGAATTAAACTGAGTGATGTTTTGAAGCAAGATTTCAAACTGAGCTTGGAGATAATAAAGTTTATGCCAGCCTATGCTATAGATTTTGAGGATAGTGATATATAAGATAGGAGACAATATGTAGGTTAGCCACCATTTTGTGCATTTTGATACATTTTTAGCTTCTCAATATAGGGTGATTTGTGCTTGGGTGAATTCTTGATAGGTTTTATACATCTATATATCTCTATCTCTGTAAAAAAATGTTTTTAAGAGAGCAAGTGTCTCTAAGGAATTCTAACTGTATGAGATGGCTACATAACTCTCTTCATAAGAAAGGAGGCTGGATAAATGGGACTTGATGATAATGTATTACACTTACTATTTACCAAGAAGGAGTTAAGGGTATAGGGAGCAGAGATTCACATTGCTGGAAAATCAAACCAAAACCAAACCAATGAAAATATTTTTCATATGCAAGAAGGAAACATCTGTTAAGAGCAAAGAGAACAAGTGAAGATAAAGTGTCTTTAATTGGTAGAAATTTAATGGGTCATTACTGTCTTTGGCGGTTAATGTCTAATGGGCAAACTGGAATTTTTAGATAGAATGGTCTGGGTTAGTTTCTCAAAAAAGCCTATTCCTATAGCCACAGTATAGGAATCTATTAAATTGCTACTTCATTGGGAGGTTTTAAAGACAAACTGATTATTTTAAGTTGTTCGAGGGAATTGGAGAACTTGATATAGCCTCTGGCCAGGTAGTTAACTGAGTTCTCAAATACTACTCTGAGAAACATTCTGTATGGTGCAGGAGTTTAAGAATGGCATTGTCTTCTTGCCTTAATTCCTAGAAATTCTGTAGTGGGAATCTCAGGGAATAAACTCTGATGGGAGAAGTTAACCTGCATGGTCTATCTTGTTTTCATTTAATTATTTTGAATAACTGAAATCTTTCTAGGACCTGGTTTTTCTCACTTAGTGTCTTTTTTTTTTAAAATATATTTTGTTGATTTTTTTACAGAGAGGAAGGGAGAGAGATAGAAAGTCAGAAACATCGATGAGAGAGAGACATCTGTCAGCCGCCTCCTGCACACCCCACAGTGGAAGAGATGTGCCCGCAAGCAAGGTACATGCCCCCGACCGGAATCGAACCTGGGATCTTTCAGTCCGCAAGCCGATGCTCTATCCAATGAGCCAAACCGGTCTCAGCTCACTTAGTGTCTTTTATCTACCTGCCTTTTACTTGGTCACCTTGCAGTAAGGGGCTCAGATAGCCACTCACCTCTGATTCTTGAGGCTCTGTCCTTTTTCTGTTTGAGCTTCAGTTCCATCTTTGAATCCTGACAGGATGGTTCTCAGTTCTCAGAAATTCTCTTGGCTTTTATTTCTTGATCCACTTGTCAGTGTTGCCAGTTTTCCTCCTGTTCCTTGTGGCTGCCTGTCAAGCCACAGGAATGTAGGGGAAGGTGTTTGGTGACAGAGAACACCTGTACCTTGTGGATTATAATTAATAAGAAATAAAACATTTCACAATTTAGATAGAAATGAGTACTTTATCAAGGGGATTATAAGGACATAGTACTTGTTTTTTATTAAAACCTTGATGTGGATTAGCCTAAAGAAAAATAAATCAGACCTAAATCAAAAATAAAGGAAAAATTATTGGATATTTCCACTTTACATAACTTAATTTTAAGGAAAGCATGGCTGTGGCTGTTTCAGTAAATGAAGCTAAAGTGTCTTCTGGATTCTAGATTTCAAACTATATTTATAAATAAATACTAGTGATTCAGCTACTGCTCGATTGAAATGGGCTTTTACACTAGCCTGGGGAATGTTACCACTTTTACTATTTTCTACAGAGAAAATATTTTCCAATTTATAAACTCAATGAACTTTTAAAATCCAGCCCATTTTTACATTGGTGTTTGTTATCTATGCAGTGGTTTCTTTACAGTTGTACGTAAGATGTTTTTACTATAAAATTGCATTTATGTATAAAATATTGCTTTATGCCATAATAAAGGTATTAGTACTTTTTATGTTTTTGGTGACGTTTTTCCTGAAGTTGAAAATAGCTTGAAATTTTTATTTTAAAAATAAATGGTGCCTATAAAAGTTCAAACATAGGAGAAGAAAAAACCTAATAGTCACCTTATAACTAACATTTTTGTGAGTATCTCTTCCAGGAATTCTTTTATAAAATTGGAACCATTCATTCCATTTTGTGAGTTGCCTCCCCCCCACCCCCCATGTAGTGCACATTTTATTTTATTTTTTTAATTTTTTAAAATATATTTTACTGATTTTTCACAGGAAGGGAAAGTGACAGAAAGCCAGAAACATCTATGAGAGAGACATCGACAGCTACCTCCCGCACGCCCCCGACTGGGAATGCACCCACAACCAATGTCCATGCCCCTGACCGGAACCGAACCCGGGACCCCTCAGTCCCCAGGCCAACGCTCTATCCACTGAGCCAAACCAGTCTCAGCTGTATGCACATTTTAGAAAGTATAGATCTATGACATTTGGAGACTACATAGTATCTCACTGTATATTTAGATGGCCATGTTGGTTATTTGTAATTTTCCTATTATAAACAACCCTAAAATGAGTGCCTCGTGTAAATCTTTGCCTACTTGTCTGGTTGACAAATTTTCTAAAAGAATTTCAGGATCAAAGTGAATGTTTTTTAAGCTTTGGTGCAAGTTGCTTGTCAATGTGGTACCAGTTTACAGTTCCACCCTACAACAAATGAGAACCTGTTTCCCTGCGGCAATGGGACCCTGGATTTTGGCTTCCTTTTGTCAGTTTACTAGGCACAAAATTGTATTTTTATTTTAATCTTTTAATTGAGTGAGGGATAATATCTCCTCTTTATTGACAATTAGTATTAAAAAATTACCCTAAGCTCATAAAACACCACACCTTCCTGATCCCACCAAATGCAGAGCATTGTCTTCTCTCTGAAGCAATTTGGCCTTGCAGTCGATGTTGATTGACCTGGATAAGTGGTTGGCAAACTCATTAGTCAACAGAGCCAAATATCAATAGTACAATGATTGAAATTTCTTTTGAGAGCCCAATTTTTAAAACTTCTAATGCTACTTCTTCAAAATAGATTCGCCCAGGCCATGCTATTATGTGGAAGAGTCACACTCAAGGGGCCAAAGAGCCACATGTGGCTCACGAGCCTCAGTTTACTGACCACTGATCTGGATCAACCCATGATTTTGTGCAATTGGGATTCTTAGAATAAATCCACTTTTCATTGCTAGTCATAATTGGATGCAAAAAAGATTTTCTTTCATGCCGTTGAAGCAACATTTTACTGATGACTTCTTGGTTTTCCATTTGTCTTTCATTCAGTTGATGTGGCATCCATTTTCCTTCCTTTAAAATCTCCCATTGCTTGTACACGACCGGAAATGGTTTGCTGAACAACGTTTAACCTTCAAGTTGTTTTTGAGTTTGGCACACATCTTTATCCAATAATGCTAGTAATTGTTGGTCTTAAGACTTCGGTTGACCTGGATGTTCTTGGCTTTCACGTTGAAACCATCACTTTTAAAGCATTTAAACCAATGTTCACAAGTATCTTGAGATGGACCATATTCAGTAGCATTTTTCTTCAAAATAATGAATTATAGCTTCCTGCAAATGTCCTTTTTTGGGCATGAAATTTGATGTTTTTAAGTGTAAAAATATGTTAACATCTTCAGCAAATTTGACACGAGGCTTGTCAATACAACAAAACAGCATACATATCAAATCATATATATATCAATATACGTGTAACTCCATCTATTGAAAAAAATCAGCATTATTAACCAGTACACCTAGTAAGTTTCCTAGTCTGATGTCTTTATTAGGTGTGTGTCTGTGTAAGGATTTTTCAGAAATCTCTATTTTAGTTTTCACCTGGCTGTTCTATCAGACCTTAGAGGTCAGCACTGTGTGTCATGGTGGTTTATTTATTGAGAAAGTATAGCATAATAATTAAAAGTGCTCTCCCCGCCCTAACCGATTTGGCTCAGTGGATAGAGCATGGGCCTGCGGACTGAAGGATTCCAGGTTCAATTCCAGTCAAGGGTATGTACCTAGTTTGCAGGCACATCCCCAGTAGGGGATGTTGCTGGAGGCAGCTGATCCATTTTTCTCATCTATATTTCTAACTCTATCCCTCTCTCTTCCTCTCTGTAAAATATCAATAAAATACGTTTAAAAATAAAAAAAATAAAAGTGCTCTCCCCGCTTCCCTTCAGTGCGCCCCGAACTGGACTTGCTATCCTGATTTTGACACTTAGTTTACTACGAAGGTGTGTGCCGCAGCTCTGGGATTTAACTCGTGTTACTTGGGAAGTTGTGCACATCCCTACAACCAGCATTTCAGGGTTGAAGTGATCACGGAGTGCTTGTTACATTCATAGCTTTCATTCAACAGGCTAGATAGTAATCGGATCCTTGTTACCTTTTTATTGTGATGGACTAAGTTACACACTAATGCCACAAGAATTATGCCTTTCAGCTTATATCAACTAACAAGAGTAATTAGTAGATATGTTTGTAAACAGTATTTCCATATATTAAAGTCAGCCGGTAGCCCTGGCCGGTTTGGTGGATGTAGTGTCGGCCTGCGGACTGAAACTTCCCAGGTTCCATCCCAGTCAAGGGCATGTGCCTTGGTTATGGGGACATCCCCAGTTGAAGGAGTGCAAGAGGCAGCTGGTCCATGTTTCTAACTCCCTCCCTTACTCTCTGTAAAAAAAAAAAAATCAATAAAATGTATATATTTTTTAAAAAGTCAACCGGTAGTTTTATATAGATATAACTTAACGGGGCCAAGCGAGAGGTGAATTCACCATTACAGAGGGCGGGGCTAGGAGGTGGGGCCATCCTCCTTGGCAGCTTCATTTCCATGACAACGGTTACTACGGTAATCACTACGCCTTCCCATTGGTCACTGCTGAGCATATTGCATGTCCCTTGGCGGATCTCATTGGCTATCAAGATGTAGCGCCTGGATCTGTCGGGGACCGTAAGTGAAGTGTCGTAAAGCAGAAAGGAAAGCGGGAGTCCGGTTTGGAAACAGGAAAACCTGAGCCGCGGAGGCCGCTATGGCGAATGGCTCGTGGGCCGAGATTCGTGAGAAGTTCCAGGCCGCGCTGGCTCTGTCGCAGGTAGAATTGCATAAAAACCCCGAGAAGGAGCCGTACAAGTCCAAATACGGCGCCCGGGTTCTGCTGGAAGAGGTCAGAGCGCTGCTGGGCCCCGCGCCCGAGGACGAGGATGAGCGGCCTCAGACCGAGGACGACGCGGGCGCGGGGGACGCCGCCCCGGGGCTGCTGGCCGAGCCGGTGGAGGAGGTGGAGGGGCCCGTCGCGCAGGGCGCCGTGAGGCTGGCGGTTATTGAGTTCCACCTCGGGCTGAACCACATCGACACGGAGGAGCTGTCGGCGGGGGAGGAGCATCTGATGAAATGCCTGAGGCTGGTGCGCAAGTACCGCCTGTCGCCCGACTGCGTCTCGCTGTACATCCAGGCGCAGGTGAGCGAGCCGGCCTGCTGCCGGGCCGGAGGCGGGGGGCGGGGGGCCATCGACTGCCAGGGCCAAAGGCAGATGTTGCAAGGCGTAATATGTCCCACGCGTTTGAAGCTTTGGGATAAACGGCTTGGAAACTCCTCCACCCTCATCGCCCCTTTCAACGTCTCTTGCTGCTTCGCTTAGCCGTGGTCAGTGCCTTGGTTTCGCCTTCTTATAATCATAAAGTACTTTTTCAGCTCTTCTCCACCAGTTCTAATCCTGCTCGTTCTGTTAAGAAAGAAAAGTAAAGTAATTTTGCTTTTTGTACCCAATTTGCTAAAATTTTGTTACCGTTTTTTGTACCTATGTTCATGAAGTAGTCTGTAGTTTTCTTTTTAGGTCTTTGATTTAGTATGAGATGAGAGATATTCTTTCTTTATTTTCGCAGAAGAGTTTGTGTAGAGTTAGTATTATTTCTTCCTTACATGTTTGGTGGAATTCACCGGTAGTAGTACTTTTTTAGCTGTTTTTATTTTATATTCAGCTTTCCCCCCTACCTGGTCTGATGCTCTGTGAATGATACAGTAGTTTCCGTTATATTGTAGGATTTATGTTATACTTAAAAACCAATTCATGTAGAATGTCAATAGCAGTTATCTCTGTGGAGTTAAAAATAAAATCAATTCTAGATCCCTTGCTCAAGTCACCATTAAACTCTAGGGTTTCTAAACATTTTTTGTGCCACATACCCCTTTTGCAGTCTAGTGAAGCCTATCTATATAATAAAAGGCCAACATGCCGAGACTGGTTTGGCTCAGTGGATAGAGCGTCAGCCTGCGGACTGAGGGGTCCCAGGTTCGATTCTGGTCAAGGGCCATGTACCTTGCTTGCGGGCACATCTCCACAGTGGGGCGTGCAGGAGGCGGCTGATCAATGTCTCTCTCTCATCGATGTTTCTGACTTTCTCTCTCCCTTCCTCTCTGTAAGAAATCAATAAAATATATTAAAAAAAAAAGGCTAATATGCAAATTGTCCCTGCCACCGTCAGTTGACAGGGAGTTGACCAGGGGGCTGGATGGGCTGGCCAACTGCATGTGGCCCTTCTCCCCCTCTCCCCCGGCCAGCCAGGCCCCATCGGCCCTGATGGGGCAGGCCAGCTGGACCCCACCCATGCACAAATTCGTGCACCAGGCCTCTAGTATTGCATAAAACAGACTAATGATTTTAAATGTATAAATAAAATAAAAGAATATTAAAGCTACCAGTAATATAAATGTTATCAATACATATGTTTTAATCCTCACCTAAAAATATGTTTTCATTGATTTTAGAGAAAGGGGGACAGAGAGAAACCTTTTTTTTATATATGTATTTTATTGATTTTTTTACAGAGAGGAAGGGAGAGGGACAGAGACCTAGAAACACTGATGAGAGAGAAACATTGATCAGCTGCCTTCTGCACACCCCCCACTGGGGATGTGCCCGCAACCAAGGTACATGCCCTTGACCGGAATCGAACCTGAGACCTTTCAGTCTGCAGGCCAACACTCTATTCTCTGAGCCAAACTGGTCTTGGCGAGAAACATTGATATGAGAGAGAAACATCAATTGTTATGCACCAAAACCAGAAATCAAACCCACAACCTAAGTATATACCCTGACCAGGAATTGAACTCATAACCTTTTGGTGTATGGAACAACGCTCCAACCAACTGAGCAATCCAGCTAGGGCTCAAAATATTTTTAAAAACATGTTAAACAATAACTAATGATGTGTTTAATGTCCATAATTTTATTTTTTATTATACTTTTATTTTAGAGAAGAAGGGAGAGGGAGAGAGAAATATCAGTGATGAAAGAGAATCATTGATTGGCTGCCTCCTGCATGGCCCACCCTGGGATTTGAACCATGACATCTTGGTTTGTAGGTTGATGCCATGCCGGCTGGGCAATGTTCATAATTTTAAAGTAGTAATAAATATAAATATTTTGAGATCTGCAAATTGTAACATTAAGATTTTTTTCACTTTTATAGATCACAAAATCTCAGGTAATATTGCTGCTTTTTTAAAATTCTTCACCCAAGGATATTTTTCCATTGATTTTTAGAGAAAGGGGAAGGCAGGGAGGAAAGGAAGGGAGAAGGGGGGAAGAGAGAGAGAGAGAAAGAGAGAGACAGAGAAAGAGAGATACCGATTGGTTACCTCCTGCAAATGCCCTGACCCAGGCAGGGATGAACCTGCAACCCAGGTATGTGCCCTTGAACAGGAATCGAACCTATGACCCTTCGGTCCTCAGGTTGATGCTCTGACCATAGAGCAATACCAGCCAGGACAATGGTTGCATTTTGTTTCCTGCTTTCATAATTAAATGCTAAATTTTAGTAGAACATAATAAAAATAAATTGAAGTGATTTTTCCATCCGTATTCATAGATTTTGAATTCTGTTAATGGGTACCTTGTGTCTAATGTCTATAATTTTATTCTGTGGACCACAGGTTAATCTGCATTAAAAACTCTTTGTGCCTGGCTGGTGTAGCCCAGCGGCTGAGCATTGAACCAGGAACCAAAAGGCCACAGTTTGATTCCTAGTTGGCACATGCCTGGGTTGTGGAATCGATCTCCTGTGGGGGGCATGCAGAAGGCAGCTGATCGATGTTTATTTTTCATGGGTGCTTCTGTCTATCCCGCTCCCTTTCTCTCTAAAAAAATCAATAAAATGTATTTTTAGAAAAATACACCTAAAACCTCTTTGTTTCCTTATCCTGTGCCCTTCCCTAGGGAAGTAAGCAAAAGGTGATAGAAACCCAGTCTCCGAAGTTTCCTTGTGCCTGAAGGACTATCCCAAGAGGTGGGAGGCAGTCTAACCCTATTTTCTAAAGGTTAGGCATCCAGTCTTAAGTTTTGATCATCTAGAGCAGTGGTCGGCAAACTGCGGCTCGCAAGCTGCGGTTTGCTGCTCTTTGGACTAATGAGTTTGCTGACCACTGATCTAGGCAGTCCTGATTTGCTCTGTAAAGTGCCTGATAGACACATGCCAGGGGACAAACTGGCCTAGTTTTAAAAATGTTATTTAGCATATCACCCCAAATCTGATCAATTACAAAGCTATATAATTTTAAGAACTTTGGAAAATGCAAACATGTTTTATTTTATATAATTGATTGGCTGCCTCCTGCACTCCCCCTGATAGGGATTGAGCCCACCACCTAGGCATGTGCCCTTGACTAGAATCGAACCCAGGGACCCCTTAGCGCACAGGCCAGTTCTCTATCCACTGGGCCAAACCAACCAGGGAGGGAATAATTCATTGTTAATCAGACTCTAGTACTGTTTGGTAGGTAAATATTGACTTTGAAACTAAAAGTTACTGTTACTAGGAGATTTATATCGTCATTATTTCTCTTTATTTTCCAGAATAATCTGGGTATCTTGTGGTCTGAAAGAGAAGAAATTGAAACAGCACAAGCTTACCTAGACTCATCAGAAGCACTATATCTTCAATATATGAAAGAGGTATGTTGCATGTCAGATAAATTTTAAGATTAGATTGAAACTAATTAAGAACTGATGTTAAGAATTCCTTACTCATAATATTTGTATATGACTCCTCAGTATACTTAGGGACCTCTCTATAGAGCTGTCTAGGTAGTCACCTAATAACTGTACTTGCAGATACTGTTATAAGTGATTTACAAATTTTAATTCATTTAATCCTCATGGTAACTTCTGAGCTGGGTACTTTTATTATTATTATTTTAGAGATGAGAAAACAGACCACAAGGGATTAAGTTACTTGTCTCCACATACTAGTAAATTGTGAAGTTGGGAATTCTAATCCACACAATATGATGCCAGAACCCATACTTTTAACCTAGACTCTGCTGTCTCACTTAGTAGTTGGACTTAGTATAGAACACAAGTGCTCAGTGCTCCTTGAAGGACATGTAGTGTCAAATGATGAGAGCAGACAGAAAGAATGCACTGTAAGCAGAATCCACAGATTGAGCATTCCTATTTGCTTTGTCAGTTTATAATTTTTTTATTATTATTTTCATGGGGTGGGGAGAGCACAGACTTTGTATACATATCTGAGTTTGAATCCTAACCTTTTAACCGTATAGCCTTCCAATAAGTCATTCTACTTCTCTGGGCCTCAGATTCCTCATATGTGAAGTGGAAATAATGATACTTGCACCTTTGTAGCATTAGTCAAAGAATGAACTAATATAGATATAAGATGGTACTTGGCACACAGTATCTGCTCAACTAAAACTGGTTTTACTCTCCTTTCTGCTCTCTTTAAAAAATTTATCTTTATTGTTGAAAGTATTACAGATGACCCCCTTCTTCCGCCATTAACTCCCTCTACTCTACTCCTATTCCTTCTACAGTTCTTCACTGCCCTATTGTCTGTCCATGGGTTATGTATATATATTTCTATATATAGAAGCCTAAGCGACTGTTTGATCGGTAGCTATGATACACACTGACCACCAGGGGGAAGATGCTGAACGCACAGGCATGGAAACATGAAATAGTCTGTTGCATCTCAGAGGGGAGGGAGGAGGGAGGAAGGTAGGAAGAGCGTAACCAAAGATCTTATATGCATACTAGAGGCCTGGTGCACAGATTTGTGTACCAGTGGGGTCTCTCGGCCTGGCCTACAGAGACCTGCGGGGACTGGGCCGAAACTGATAGCCCAACATCCCCCAAGGGGTCCCGAATTGTGAGAGGGCCCAGGCCCAGGCTGAGGGATCCCACTGGTGCATGAATCCATGCACTGGGCCTGTAGTCTATATAGAAAAGGCTAAGTGTCCTTCTGACCGTCTGACTGGTAGCTATGACATGCCCTGACCCACCAGGGAGCATATGTTCAACGTAGAAGCTGCCCTGATGCGCATTGGCCTGCACCATGGACCTGGTGCTGATAAACCAACACTCGACTTCCCCCAAGTGGGACACAGGCTCCACCACCACCCCGGAGTGACACCCCACCAAATCGCAGTCAATGATGCCAAGACCCTATGGTGCAAAATGTGGCCCACAGCCCAGCCCAGCCTGGAAACGGTTTCTGTGGGTGCTGGGTAATGATGTCACTTAGCAATACCCAGGGTTCTTCTCCCTAATGACTAGCCTCCTTGGAGTTTCTTCAGCCCAAGAATATGACTTGCTTTATTTATAGCCAGGTGTAAACATTTTATACTTTAACCAGATGTTTGTGAAATATTTTCCAGTGCCTTATCACATCTGATCCACACAGAAGTCCTGGAGTAGGTATATAGGAGACTCAGTAGAAACCTATTTTCTTCTCATTAGTCGAAAAACAGAGATTAGAAAGTTTAGAAACTTGACCCTATTGCAAAGAAGATATGGTAGACTTTGAAAATGACTTCAGGTTTTTTCACTGTGCAGAATATAGTCAAACTCTGCTGCAGTTAAATATTTTACTCTTTGTTCTCCCTGTGTGATCTATAATAATAATCTGCTTTGTGTTTATATTTACTGCTGTGTTGCTGACAGTTACTTGAAAGAGAAGTTGGGATGTTTCACTGAGCTGAAAAAGTTTAGTTAAATCAGAAAGCAGGTCTAATTAAGCAAGTTTATTCCATATCTATAAAAGGCTAAGTTGACTTGTGCATGCATGATACATATAAAGCACTCGGCGCCAAGCGAGTTGATCATGAATTTGGTTGACACTTTTATTATAGAGAAAGGGTGAATAGCGGTATTAAAATATTTCTTTTAATTTCCTAGTATGCATATAAATTCTTTGGTTAATTTCTTCTACTCCTTTTCCCTTTGAAATACATCAGTCTGTTGCATGCTTCAATGTCTCTGGGTCTGTTTTGTTCATCTGTTTATTTTGTTCAATTAGATTCCATATATAAATGAGGTCATATGATACTTGTGTTTCTCTGACTGGCTTATTTCACTAAGCATAATACTCTCCAGGTCCCTCTATGCTCTTAAAGGGTAAGAGATCCTTCTTTTACAGCTGCATAGTATTCCTTTGTGTAAACGTACCATAGCATTTTTATCCACTCATCTACTGATGGGCACTTGGGCTCTTTCCAGATTTAGCTATTGTAAATTGTGCTGCCTTTGAACATAGGGGTGCATATATTCTGATTGGTATATCAGGCTTCTTAGGGTATATTCCTAGAAATGGGGGTCACTGGGTCAAATGGCATTTTTAATTTTTTGAGTAAACTCCACACTTTTCCATAGTGGTTGTACTGCTTTGTCAGTTTAATTTAGAATATGTATCTATAGGCAAAAGCTTTTTTTCCTGAGAAATCTATTCCCAAATTGGAAAATTTTAAAAGTCATGGCTCTTCTACCTTGTGTTATAACTTTCCTTCTTAAGTTCTAAGAAGAGCAGAGAACCACAAAGCCAAATTGAGATGTTATCCTCTGTTTATGATTTTAGGCTCTCTTAATACATGAATTTGTTAAATTAAAATGTAAAGATATCAAAAACCTATAATATTTCATTCAAAACTAGTATTAATAAGGAAACATAAAACATGTAGCAAAATACTGTGTACTTTAAAAAAAATGTTTTTATTTATTCAAGAGAGAAAGGAGGGATGAGGGGGAGAGGGGGAGAAACATCAATCGCCTGCCTTCTGTGTACTCCCTACAAGATCGAGCCTGCAACACAGGCATGTGACCTGACTGAGAATGGAACCAGTGACCTTTTTGGTGCATAGGATGACACCCTACCCACTGAGCCACACAGTTCAGGCCACTCTACTTTCATACCTCTGTTTTAGTTAGACTGATTCAACTGCCAGTGTTACATGTAAAGTGTGATAGTCATAACAGTGAAGTATGTACATAAAATAATACATTGACTAATTCCCCTCATTAAGACAAGGGTAAGCATACTAAGCAGCCCTTAAAATTGTTGAGATGGTTTCTGCAGAATTAAAAATCTATTGTGTTTGCCTTTGGCCTTGCTTCCTATCTTAGTCATTTTCACTTTCTGTGAATTCTAGGACCCCGAGTCATGATGCTTTTATTGTCTACATATAAAATGTAAGATCGCCGAGACCGGTTTGGCTCAGTGGATAGAGCGTTAGCCTGCGGACTGAAAGGTCCCAGCTTCGATTCCGGTCAGGGGCATGTGCATTGTTTGCGGGTACATCCTCAGTAGGGGGCGTGCAGGAGGCGGCTGATCGATGTCTCTCTCTCATCGATGTTTCTGACTTTCCCTCTCCCTTCCTCTCTGTAAAAAATCAATAAAATATATTTTTATTTTTTATTTATTTTTTAAAATATATTTTATTGATTTTTTACAGAGAGGAAGGGAGAGGGATAGAAAGTCAGAAACATCCATGAGAGAGAGACATCGATCAGCCGCCTCCTGCACGCCCCACACTGGAGATGTGCCCGCAACCAAGGTATATGCCCCCGACCGGAATCGAACCTGGGACCTTTCAGTCCGCAGGACGACGCTCTATCCACTGAGCCAAACCGGTCTAGGCTAAAATATATTTTTTTAAAAAATGTAAGATCACTTTTTTTTTTTAATGGGAAATAATTGTTTCTATTTGGAGATTAGTGAATTCAGCTTAAAGTATGGGTGGGCTTGTAGATGGGAATATTCTCAAACAAGTAGAATTAGACAGAGGTTAAGTAACTGTTCTTTTGAAAGATTTCAGATGGGGTTGTATTGAATCCTCCTAGCATCCTTACGAGGAAGGTACACTTATTTTACAGAGGAGGAAGCAGAAGCTCAAGGCAATAAACAGTGGAATCACTGTTTTGTTGTTTTTTAAAATATATATTTTATTGATTTCAGAGAGAAAGGGGGAGAGAGATACAGAAACATCAATGATGAGAATAATTGATTGGCTGCCTCCTGCACACCCACACTAGAGTTCGAGCCCATAGCCCAGACACCTTCCCTGACCGGGATTTGTACTGTCACCTCCTTGTTCATAGGTGAACGCTCAACCACTGAGCCACACAGGCCGGGCAAGAATAACTTTTTAATGTCCCTGTGTTGAAAGAGGGTAATCAGCCTTGGCCTGCTAGCTCAGCTGGTCAGAACATCGTCCCAATATCTCACGGTTGGGGATTCCATCCCCAGTCAGGGCACATACAAGAATCAACCAATGAACTGGCTGCTCTGAGAAGCTATCTTTGCATTGTTTGTGGCTGTCTCTCCACTGGCTACAGCCACCTCCACCGTGGGCCTCCTCTACCACCTGGGACTCCAGCAGCTTCTTCCCCAGAGTCCTCCAACTCTCACTTTTTTAAAAAAAAAGTCCACTGCATCGGATCACTGTTGTGCTCCACCGTTTCCTACTCGGCTGTGAACACCAGCTCAAAGATCACCACCAAGGACTTAAAGAAGGAAGTTGAAAAGGAGGCAGAAAATGGAAGGAGATGCACCTGCAAATGGGAACGCTAATGAGGAAAATGGAGAGCAGGAGGCTGACAATGAGGTAGAAAAAGGAGGGGAGGAGAAAGAGGAAGGTGATGGTGAGGAAGAGGATGGAGACGAAGATAAAGAGGCATCTACGCACAAATGGGCAGCTGAAGATGATGAGGATGACTAGATAGTAAAAAAGGAAAAGTTAAACTGAGAAAAAAAGGGCCAAAACCGGTTTGGCTCAGTGGATAGAGCATCAGCCTGCGGACTGGAAGGTCCCAGGTTCGATTCCGGTCAAGGGCATGTATCCTGGTTGCGGGCACGTCTCCAGTAGGGGACGTGCAGGAGGCGGCTGATCAATGTCTCTCTCTCATCAATGTTTCTAACTCTATCCGTCTCCCTTCCTCTCTGTAAAAAATCAATAAAAATATATTATAAAGAAAAAAAGGCCTCTGTGACCTATTCACTCTCCACTTCCCATTTCAGAATCAACATGGTCACCTTCAAGTAGAGACTCCCGCCCCACCTGACCCACCCACACAATTACCCACCCAACTTGGGCAGTGCCACCTGCAGGTGACATGCACTCTTTACCACACAACCAAAACCACAGTGAATTTGCAACGGGAGGAAAAAAAGAAACAAAACTTCCAAGGGCCTGCTTTTTATTTTTTTTAAGTACTTTAAAAAGGGAAATTTGTATTTTTAATCTACATTTTATATTTCTTTACATATTGTTAGAGGTCAGCCATTTTTAATGATCCTGGGATGACCAAACTAACTTTTGGATCATTCACTGTCCTACTTCTGACTTTACTTGGTAGTATGAAAAAAACTTCGTAAAAAAAAGCAAAAACAACAACCAAAACAGTCTTATTCCAAGTATTCCAGTAACTTTTTGTGTATGTACTTAGCTGTACTAGAAGTAGTTGGTTTATATGAGATTGTTAAAAAGGTGTCGTCCCCCCCCCCTTTTTTTTGTCTATGTAGTTGCTATTTTTTTTGGCCTGTTTTGATGTATTTGTGAAACAATGTTGTCCAAAAATGAAAGGGAATTTTATTTTGCTGAGTTGTTCTAACAAAAATTAACCAATGAATGCAAAAATAAGTGGAACCACAAATGAATGTTTCTTTCCCTCTAAATCAATAAAAAAATTAAAAAAGGGTAATCTATATACTTATTTCCTTGAGAAAAAATATTAGAAAAATTATGTAAGATTTTGATTTTTCATTAGTGGCCAGTTTAGAACAATATTATTCTAAGGATATTTACATTTTTCCTATTTGTCATGCTTATGTAGGTTTTAAAAGACTATAAGACAGAAAATTAAGACACAATACCTGGAGGGGCATGGTAGAGGGAGTCAATGGGGGGGAAAAGGGCACATCTGTAATACTTTTAACAATAAAGTTAAATTAGAAATAAAGAAGACTTAAAATACCTAAAAATTATTTCTCTAAAAAGCAAGGTTTGTTTTTAGTTTATTTGGAATTCACCTGAAACAGCTATTAAAATTTTGTCAAGTGTGAGTTTGTAGGAAATCTTTTAATTCTTTGACTCTTTTAGATTTTATGGGTTAAGAAAATTACTTCTTGGGTAAAATGAAAGTGAATTAGTGAAAAATGAAGTTTATTGGGCTTTTAAATTTTGATTTCTCCAGTTCTTCCAGAAGAGGGCGCGTGGCATTTACAGTAAAATTTTAGAGTTTTGTTTTTCTTTGTAGATTGGGAGTCCTCCTCTTGATCCTACTGAGCATTTTCTTCCTGAAGAAGAAAAACTTAGTGAACAAGAGAGATCAAAAAGGTGAGTAGGTATAGAAATCAGCCCTCACAGATATTTTCACATAGTGTAGATGATTGTTAAGAAACACGTTTTCTCTTTGAAGGCACTAATAAAGTCCTAGAATGTTGATTTTGAAACCAATTAAAACCTTCATTTGCCACTTACTTAGATATGTGACTCTTTCATATCTAAGGATCAGTTTACTTATCTGTCAAATAGCCATGCCCAATTTAAAGGGTTGGTGAGAGGATTAAGATACATATATATATGTAAATTCTGTATAAATTGTAAACCATTATGCAAATATTGTTTTTGTTCATAGATTTGAGAAGGTTTATACTCATAACCTATATTACCTGGCTCAAGTCTACCAACATAAGGAAGTGTTTGAAAAGGCTGCTCATTATTGCCACAGTACCCTAAAACGCCAGCTTGAGCACAATGCCTACCATCCCATAGAGTGGGCTATTAATGCTGCTACCTTGTCACAATTTTACATCAATAAGGTAAGCTTTTTGAAGTTGTTATCTAACAAAGTTACTGATAGAGTATGTGAAATATAGACCAAATAGTACCTTGAAAATATAATCTTTTAAAACTCGGTAGCTTAGGGATATCTGCAATAGAATTCAACAATGACAACAACAAAAGCATATTCACACAACTGGCATCCAGCTAAAATGGCATGGGCCTTTGTGATAGTTTTAACCAGAAAATGGCATATAAAGTAGCCAACCAGTAGCCCTTTTCTCATCTCAACAGCAATAACAAGAACTTATAATTAAACCTTGAAAAAAATAGGTAGCTTATATTTTATGATGTAAACTAGGCAGAAAAATACAGCCCAGTTTGCCAGTGTGCTAAAATTTTAAAGCTTTTGTTGTATTAATCTATTGAGTCTTAAAATAGTTTTATCATTATCTTATGTTTCTAGCCTCTAAAATTACATGTTATCCAAGACCAATTCTTTTTTGTTAGAAACATGCTATCTCAATTCATTTTAGTGAGATGTTACCTTAAATTGCAGATTTTATTTTATAGATATAACTTTATCTTTAGGCAGTTGTAATCTGCTGGCTATAAGCATTTGTATGAGGAAGTTGACTGTTAAATGTGGGCTTTGATAAAAGCATGTGATACATTTCGGTTATTCTTTAGAAGTAATTCCTATATAATAATTTTTCTATATTGGAAATATCTCTGCTTAGTTCCAGGGTTCCAGGTCTTTATGATATACTTCTCTGTAGTATTACACAGGGACTTTTAGATTTTTAGTTATCAAAATTATTAAGAATCATGTTGGTATACTTTTAATTGACTTATTTATTCCTCTATTCACAATCTTTTTTTTTTAATATTTATTATTCAAATTATTACATTTGTTTCTCTTTTTTTCCCCTGCATATTTCCCCTCCACCCGGCTCCCACCCTTCTTTCTACCCTTACCTCCCTCCATTGACCTCATCCATAGGTGTATGATTTTTGTCCTGTTTCTCCCTGTACACCCCTCACCCCTTTCCCCCTAAAAATTATCAGTCCACTCCCTTTCTGTGCTCCCGATTCTATTATATTCACCAGTTTATTCTGTTGATCAAATTTTTAATTCACTTAATTTTTAGATTCACTTATTGATAGATATGTATTTGTTGTTCATAATTTTTTGGCTTTTACCTTTTTCTTCTTCCTCTTCTAAAAGAGTACCCTTCAGCATTTCATATAATACTGGTTTGGAATTGATGAACTCCTTTAGCTTTTTCTTATCTGTGAAGCTCTTTATCTGCCCTTCAATTCTGAATGTTAGCTTTGCTGGATAGATTATTCTTGGTTGTAGGTTCTTGCTATTCATCACGTTGAATATTTCTTGCCACTCCCGTCTGGCCTGCATCGTTTCTGTTGAGAAATTAGCTGACAGTCGTATGGGTGCTCCCTTGTAGGTAATGAACTGTTTTTCTCTTGCTGCTTTTAATATTCTTTGTCTTTTGCTCTTGGTATTTTAATTATGATGTGTCTTGGTGTGGTCCTCTTTGGATTCCTTTTATATGGGGTTCTGTGTGCTTCCTGGACTTATAAGTCTATTTCTTTTACCAGGTTTGGGAAGTTTTCAGTCATTATTTCTTTAAATAGGTTTTCAGTATCTTGCTCTCTCTCTTCTTCTGGCACCCCCACAATTCTGATGTTGGTACGCTTGAAGCTGTCCCAGAGTCTCCTTATATTATGTTCACATTTTTGGATTCTTTTCTCTTCTTGCTTTTCCAGTTGAGTGTTTTCTGCTTCTTTATATTCCAAATTT